>JAQBSW010011631.1:0-19415 GCA_029291075.1 Eudiplozoon nipponicum
CGTTAAATCTGCATTGTCAAGACTTTTTAAAATGACAGCTTAACTACTGCAGGTTTACACATTCGTCTAGGAGATTGTACCGTCCTATTATCCCACATTTCTCACCCAAATATATAGTGGTTAAAGAGCGTAATACCGGCTCCTACTGATGAGTCGCCAGTAAGCACGAAACGAATGTGCATGAGATTATACTTTCCGTTCATGCTGTCTTTGGTTTATCCTTCTGGTCACAACTGAACTAATTTGTTACTAGGTTCGCAACACCTAATACATACTTGCATATATATTAGTTCTCTGCAACAAACATTATTTAATGAGGATAATCCATCACGGTTGGACGTAGCAGTTCTTAATTCGTTTGCGAGCTTGTTTTAAATATCAATCCCTTTGCATTCAACTAGTTGAAAAAATTGGTAATCAAAGTCAGGTTGTGGAAATGAACAATCACTAATCCGATACTTAATTTTGCCTATTGCAGTGGTGCGATGAATTTTTACATAAAACTTATGATGAATGTCCATAACATGCCTAGAAGCTTACTAGAACTTAACCCTGTTATATGTTTATATAATATTAACAAAATAAAAGTAACTTTAAATCGTTTCTTATTTCAATAAAAATGCTTTCTATATAGATATATAAATATACATATATAAATATATAAAAATTATATACATAAACACAGTAAAATAAACAAATAATTTTGAAAACGCAATTTATCAAATTGATTGTTTATGTCCCCTATTGAATACTTATTAATTACGTGCCTGTACTTGCAGGATCGGTGCTCGTACCGCGTTACGGCTTTTAACACAATCCCTGTCTCGTCCATGCTTTGCTTTACGTGGAATTTTACTTATATGCGAACATATGTTTCATTGGTGAATCTTTAATTTAGGCGGCGAAAATTTGTCATTGCTTTAGGCCTGAAGTTCAAAGTGGCCACTCCCGATCTGTCATTACATAACAGACATATTAAGATTTTGGGAAGCTTTTATTGATTTATATATATATATATATATATATATATATATATATATATATATATGTAATTTAAATTAAATTGTATTCTATTTAAAAATAACTGTTTGGTTATATATGTACGTATAATTAAGGTAGCAATTTGAATTTTTTCTTTATGTAATTCTGGATAGATTAAGAAGTTTGTGATGCTTAATTTTAATGCAAGTTTAATATAACTAGTTAAGTATATCTGGTATGTTGGTTGAGATGAAAAATTCACCTGATTATTTACGAATAAACTAATGATTACAAGTGGGTAATTGCTTACTATTTATATAACTGTCGTTATCTTGATGCAAACACCTATCCTTTTATGTTTATACTTTGTCAGTATAAACGAAGCATTGTATAGTGTAGAAAATGCAATTCATCGAGTAGATCGGTTTCGTACTTATTGGGAACTCATCACGTACTTCTAGAATTTGCCACGGCTAAGGCTCGAACCTAGGCACGTTTGCTTCGGAATCTGTTGCTCTAACTACTGAGCCACCCTGCCGCCCACTACACCCGATTTTCATTTATATACTAACTAATGTTTCTCGGTGATTATTTCCTGTAAGACCAATGGTTCCAACTAACCATATCCAATCTGTCATTACTGAACAGACACCAGTACATGATGTGCTCCAAATATAGATGATGAATTGCTTTTTTAACACTATACAAACTCTTTTTATACTGTATTTACATATAGGGATAGGGGTTTATATCAAGGTAGCAATCTTGATCACGGTAATTGTTGTCACCGTCCGCGCAAACAATGTTAGGTTAATTATATAAGTGTGTATTTTAGGCTTGATTTACACATCCGTCACCGTGAAAACAATTGCAATTTCAGCCAGCCTAATTTTAGAAACATTTTTTATCGTATGGAATTTAGAAAAGTACGCAATTACACGACATATTGACAGAGGCTGATTTTTTCGATCGCGTGAAATGCATTTTGCCGCGTTATGATAATTGCAATGACGACAATAATTCGTGCTCGAATTTCAAATAAGAAGATACTTCTATATCGCATAAAATATTTCGCTTAAAATTAGCTATTATTCAAAATTAATTTTGATTTCGAATTTAAAGCGGATATTAGGTGAAAGCATACATTGAATGATATTATTATCCTGTAGTTTGTTCCTCTAATTGCAATGTTACTAACTTACGAAGTTTTGCGAGATATCTCTCTAGTTTAATCTAAATTGTGATTTCTCATATGATTAATTTAAGAATCGTCAATTAGTCAGTACGTCCACTCAACTACCTTTTCGGTAGCTACGGTTTATCGTCTAAACGCAACTAATTTTGAAGCAAAAATGTGTGCATAGAAAATTTAGAGATCTCGTGGGATTTCAGAAAAGCTAAAATTAAGAAATAAATGTTTATTTACTGATAAATAGTTACTCAAACTTCGTTTCCAATATCCGATAGGATAGTATCGTATATAATGAATGAACTCTTACTTGAACTAAACGAAAATTGTTTGCGCGGGTGGTGATAACAATTATTATAATCAAGGTTGCGGTCTTGATATAAACACCTGACCCATTAATTACTTACATATGTCAGTATAAACTAAGAATTGTATAGTGTAGAAAAGGCAATTCATCCAGTAGACCGGTTTCGTCCTTATTGGGAACTCATCAAGTACTGGCCAGAATTTGCCGCGGACAGGACTCGAACCTGGGCACGTCTGCTTCGGAATCTGGTGCTCTAACCACTGAGCCATCCTGCCGCACACTACACTGCACACAATTTTCAGTTATATACTAACTAATGTAACTTGGTTAGTCAATTTTTCCTTTAGGTGGAGCTCATATGGCATCCATTTAGACCCAAAGTTCCAACTAACCATGCCCAATCTGTCATTAATGAACAGACACCACATTACATGGGGAAGTGGTATTGAAATGAACATTTATATAATTAAACGAACATTGGTTGCGCGGGTGGTGATAACAATTATTATAATCAAGGTTGCGGTCTTGATATAAACACCTGACCCATTAATTACTTACATATGTCAGTATAAACTAAGAATTGTATAGTGTAGAAAAGGCAATTCATCCAGTAGACCGGTTTCGTCTTTATTGGGACGGCAGGATGGCTCAGTGGTTAGAGCACCAGATTCCGAAGCAGACATGCCCAGGTTCGAGTCCTGTCCGCAGAAAATTCTGGCCAGTACATGATGAGTTCCCAAAAAGGACGAAACCGGTCTATTGGATGAATTGCCTTTTCTACACTATACAATTCTTACTTGAACAGTCAAAATTGCTATTTTACAAATAGACTTGCATTTTTAGCCAAAACGATCTGGCTTAAAGAATTTTCCTTGTGCAAAAGAATCAAAGCAAGAGCTAATTGAATTAAAATCTGCACACATTGAAAATGTGTTATTAAGAATTAGACCAATGAAAAATATTCAAGAGTTAATGGCTTAGACGATGTGAACTTAGAGTTGAATTTTGTTATTTTAGAAATGTAGGTGAGTATTTATCCAAGATAAGTCACAAATTAGAGGCGAAAAAATTATTTCTGCTTAGTTGAAAATGTATGTAGGACTACCGGATGTAATAGTCGCATATCTAATTTTGCTATCTTTATAAAGAAAACGTGGTTTGATTCTTGTTAGTCAGTTTGATATCGTACTCTGATTATGATCATTGAAATTCGAAACGCGTCAGTATGTGTGACTAGCAGTATTTTTTCTACATTGTTCGATGACTGGTTACAATTTTATTTCTTGTTGGCTATAATGATTAAAATAAAATATTGAATGTTCTGATTGCTTATGTAACCTTACGTATCAAGAGCGAATATATATTAGTTGAGTCAGTATAAACTGCGGATATAATCAATCTTACATCTGGAAGGGTGCAATATCCGTTTAATATAAATAGCGTGAGGAATTTCATGCTGTTTTTTTATGTGGTGTTCGCATTTAATGCTGAGTAATCAATAGGCACTAAACGAATTTTGCAGTTAGATTAGGCCTGATTTTTATTTTAAATTCGTGATTTATTTTCCACTTGTAAAAGAAATAAAGGTTCATTAGGCTGTCTATATCTAATAAAGGTATACTCATAACAATCTATATCTTTATAAACATATAGTTGGAAATCGTACGTGCTCTTTCGATTATATAAGAAATGTTTGATACAAATTATGATAGATTTCTATTATATATACATCTCTTAAGTTAGGTTTCGATTCAATTATGTTCAAACATATATATATATATATATATATATATATATATATATATATATATTGTCGCTAAACAATTATTGTTAAATTGTATTGCCTATATATTTATATATGGCGAAAGCTACAAACAGTTAATGTTCGTGACTGCATAGAAATTGTGCAGCCGACATGTCCAGTCAAGTTCAATGTATGGAGACTGCTAGAGGTGAGAGCCGCATACCTAAATTTGATTTCCATATATATTCAATGCGGTTTGATCCTCGATAGTCAGTTTGCCGTCGTACTCTGATGATGATCATGGAAGGTCGAAACGTGTCAGTGCGTTGCGGCTAGCGGTTGTTTTGTAATGTTGTTCGACGTCTGGTTAAATAAAATGTGATTGGTGTTCACTTCACCCGCGCAATCAATTATTGGTAAATAGTATGACATAAAACGCAATGTTAGAACTAATATTGATGCTTGCTTCGAATTTTGGCTTTGAGCTAGACAAAAAATAAACATTCCGCTACCGTTCTGGGATACGTTTAATTTTACACCCACCGGACAGTGGAGTGCGAACATTAGAGCTCAATGTTGAATGTTAGCCTACACTTCTACCAATAATTTAGTGATGGCAGTAATCCGGATGAAGGTTACAACTCCGCTTTTTGACCTTGACGAATCTAATCCATGGTGGATGAGATGGTTCGTGCAAACATTACCGAAATACGCTTCTTTTTGCTTATATCCTTAGCAAAACTTTGATTGTACCATTTTTACTGTGGTCAGGCTTCCGAATATTTATGCCGTCGCCTCTAGCCAAACACTTCTCAATTTGCTTCATTTTTACTGTCGTCATTCGTAAGAAAATTTTAGCACGGTGTTGATCAATTTGTTTAAACACATCTATGACTGAAGTCTCCGTCTTAGTTAAAATCAAATGATTGATAAACTCGCTGTTGAATGACTGTTACAAATGTCGTCGAATGCAATATGCATATAGAACCATTGAGATGACCGTTTAGATGCTCGATGGTAAACGTACATTCGCACAGAAGATGCTGAGACATAAGAACCGCCTTATTAAATAATCATGTTCTCCATCACTGTCTCCCATTTGTCGGACAAAAAAAGCCCCGAATATCAAAAATAATGTAAGGGCAAATTTTCCGAAAAACCGGTATGTGAAGTTCATAATGGTGAGTCAAAACATCCGCAAACATCTTCCAAACCTTTAATGTTTTACCAGTATAACTTTTATGATGCAAATGCTACACACAATTTTAAAACTCAGATGCAAAAGACTTGGATGAATTCGCGTTTATTTGGATAATGGAAAGAGAAATTTTATGCCAATATTTTTTGCAACGTCATGACATTAAATGTCATGCTGACGTAAGTGATATAAAATATTGGTAGGTTCAGAATTTAATCCAATCTTGGCCCCAATACTCGTTATGGCTCCGGCTTCAGGCGAGATGCTCGTCACATAGTATCCGTGGAGTGTACAATTTATTATCTTATTGTAGGTGAACTATTCGTGCGACAGTGAGCGCAGTAGTTAGAGCACCAGAATCCGATGCAGACGTGCCTAGGTTCGAGTCCTGGCCGCAGCAAATCCTGTACAGTACGTGATGAGTTCCTAATAAGTACGAAAGCGGTCTTCTGGATGAATTGCCTTTTCTACACCATACAATACCTAGATTATACTGACAAATGTATGTGCATAATGGGTCAGGTGTTTATATCAAGATCACAACCTTGATTAAATTAATCACCAAAATTGCATTTACTATTTTTCTGCATGCTAGATTCTATTCTTCAAAGTTCCATTACTACTTATTATATGCAAGTAGCTAGTGATGTAACTTTTAGGAATCAAAAAATCTTTTCTAAATCTTATTGTTAACTGGTTTTGACTCGTTAAACGTCTCTTTAGTAGTTTAAATTAACTAGGTAAATAAATTATATAGTAATGGCACTTCAAAAACTGGATTCTGGTAATCACATTGTGTTTAAACCAATATGTTAATGACAACGCAAGTAATAGTCTAATAAGAAATTGCGTAAAATTCCCAAACATAATAAGACCATCTTTTAGCTGTAAGACAAAACCACAGGGAAGTATTGACCGTTTGCATAAGCCAGGTCTCATCCGGCTTAATAACATTGAAATTACGAAAATTATGAAATAATTAATTAACGCAACGAAGAAGTACAAATAAAGCAATATATATATATCCTAGTTTTATTGCCTTTATCATCCCATTCTTTGATTAAATTTTATAAACACCAATATTTATTTATGCTTTTCAGTACCCGAATAAATGTCATTATTTAATAGCTTGACTTCCGTTTCAAATGTGTTCTATTTTCACCAACTTGAATTCGTATCTACACTCAGATAATATTCTACTTCAACTATTCCACGTAAAAGAACTTGACAATGAGTTATCACGATTGAGCAACTCATTAGATCATTTTAGCTCAGAAAAATTGACATTTCGTTGGAGAGTTTACCGTTGTGCCATTTCAGGTGATATTCTGCCCCGTATTTACATGGTGATTTAGTTACTCTTACTCTGAAAATCTTACGCAATAATTCACTTTAAATAATCTATTTATCTAACCAGAATTTCTCGGATTGCCGTCCACGTGTCTCGCATAGAAATATTTATGAAGAATACTATTTTTGAAAGAAATTATAGATTAAATAAACAATGCGGAATATATATTTATATTAGAATAGATTAGATGAATTCATATATATATATATATATATATACATATATATATATATATATATATATATATATATATATATATATATATAAAAGTCAGTTAATCCCGCCACATCAACTGACTAGCAAAAAAATTGAATGGATATATATCTGTGTGAATATATTAGCAGGTGAAGTCCTCGTTAGTCAATTTTCTATTCTGCTGTGATGAGAAAAACGCATGTATATATTAGGTGTTGCGAACCTAGTAACAAATTAGTTCAGTTGTGACCAGAAGGATAAACCAAAGGCAGCATGAACGGAAAGTATAACCTCATGCACATTCGTTTCGTGCTTACTGGCGACTCATCAGTAGGAGCCGGTATTACGCCCTTTAACCACTATATATTTGGTAGAAGAATGTGGAATAATAGGACAGTACAATCTCCTACTGATGAGTCGCCAGTAAGCACGAAACGAATGTGCATGAGATTATACTTTCCGTTCATGCTGCCTTCTGTTTATCCTTCTGGTCACAACTGAACTAATTTGTTCCTAGGTTCGCATACTTGCATATATATTAGCTCTCCGCAACAAACTGTATTTAACTGAGAAAAACGCAAACTGAAAGCTTGTAAGTACGTTAAATTGACATTAGTTTTACTTTATTATGCGACAACACAATAAACGCGATTTGTTGTATTTTAAATACGGAACGATAGCTAAGAGATGTCTATTGTTGCTGTGGCGTATTTGATAGATGTTTTTACCATTTTGCGGCGCAAGACATGATCAAATTGCACTGGTGGTCCTGGATACTAATAAATGCTTAGATTAAGAAGGGCAAAACTAGTAAAATAGATGGATTACCCCTTAAGAATATACTTCTTTGATGTTCGTTTGCTTCGACCAGCAATTCTCTTCGTTTAACGAAGCAAATTGCCTCAGGGTATTGTGCATTCAAATCTTCTTATTCTCTACTCATTTACCGAATAAGGTGCCATGATCCAGTGCAATAAAAAAACACTTCCAGGCTTATTTTACACTCACCTGTTTGATGTTTGTTCGTTCATTTAAACATGTTACTAAAGGTAGCATACAGCATAAAATGCATTGCATCAGTAAAAATTCGGTCTTTGGTATTTCAAATCTTACTATTAGCAGTAGTATTATTATTGTGTAACATAAATAGGTGTTTATTCGAGTTTAAAAGAACAATGAAGATTTCGGAACACGTGTTAATAGCGTAGCAAAAAAGAGAATGGTTCATGTGCAGGTGTTGCTGATTTAACAAGCGAGTGAAGTGTGTTCCTGTGATTATTTCGTGTGTGCTTCCCCTATATATATATATATATATATATATATATATATATACTTCTAATAACTCTATATATATAACTAAGCATAAAAGTAAAAATTAACGTGTAAATAAAAGTATTTAGATAAAATTTATATTAATCATTGTGGAGTAAAGATGCTGCTGCACACATGCATAGCATGAAATTATGTATTTAAATTTCAAATTATATATATATATATATATATATATATATATATATATATATATATATATATATATATATATATATACTACTACAGGAAATTGTACATGTTTAAATATTTTAAGTGTTTATAACGTTTTATAACATTTTTTACGTGAAAGTCTGTTATTATGATCCTTTACGAAATGTATGTAGATGATACATGTGATATATAAAGACCTATACTAATTATTTGGACATGAGATAAAGACCATTCCTAAATCTTCAAATTCTTAAAGCAACTATCAGCTGCATTTAAATACGCATTTCAATAAAACTATGAAAAAATATTATGACAGCTAAATCACCTTCTTTAAATTGGCTCTTTATACAATATGTTAACAAGAAAGCAAATAAGGTAAAATTAAATATTTATATAATTAAACGATTATTGTTTGCGCGGGCGGTGATTACATTAACTGCCCAGAATTTGGCTGGATAGTGTTCAAACCTGGGCACGTCAACTTCGGAATTTGGTGCTCTAACCACACAGCCACCTGTACTTAATGGGTCAGATGTTTATATCAAGATCGCAACCTTGATTATAGTAATTTTATCTAATTATATAAATGTTTATTTCAATAACATTTCCCCAGGTAGTGTGGTGTCTGCTTAAAAATGACAGATTGAGAATGGCTAGTTGGAAAAGTGGCCCTTCATGGCTGCCATATAAGCACCACCTAACAGAAAAAAACTCACTGATTTACATTAGTTAGTATATGACTGAAAATTGTGTGTTATGTAAGGCAGGGTGGCTCATTAGTTAGAGCACCAATTTCCGAAGCAGATGGGGCCAGGTTCGAGCCATTAATTACATACACCAAAACTGGACTACTGGATGAATTTAAATGTGGATTAGGTGTCGCGCACCTAGTATCAAATTAGTCTGGGCCATGACCAGAATTATGAACAAAGAGAGAGAGTTAAGCAGCGAAATTAAAATCTCATGCAAATTCGTTTCGCTTACTGGCGAATCATCAGTAGGAGGCGGTAATACGCCCCACTCACTATATATTTAGTGAGGAATATATATATATATATATATATATATATATATATATATATATATATATATATATGGATTTCTGTCTGATCCTTGCTATTCTGTTTAGCGTCCTGTCCTGATAATGATCATGGAAGGTCAAAACGCGGCAGTACGTGTGACTGGCGGTAGTTTTGCTATGCTGGTCGACGACTGGTTAAATACAACGGGATTTGTATTTACTTCAAGCTCGCAAACTTGATTTAGAAAATTGTTTTTACCACCCGTGCAATCAATGATTGTTTACCAATTTGAATTGGTTTAAGTGTGATATTACAGTTAAATACTGTTTGTTGCGAAGAACTAATATATATGCAAGTATGTATTAGGTTTTGCGAACCTAGTAACAAATTAGTTCAGTTGTGACCAGAAGGATAAACCAAAGGCAGTATGAACGGAAAGTATAATCTCATGCACATTCGTTTCGTGCTTACTGGCGACTCATCAGTAGGAGCCGGTATTACGCCCTTTAACCACTATATATTTGGTAGAAGAATGTGGAATAATAGGACGGTACAATATTGGAAATATTATAATAATACAATAGTTATAAGTAATAATTTGTCTGACGCGTGCAAAGGGTAAATTAATGTCTATTGACTGTAGTTTCATTTAGATGTACGTACATGTGTATCAAAATAAAATAATTTAACCAAGTTTTTTAGTTATGTATACACATACACATGGACATGCGTGGCGTGCGCCAATAACTGTTATTAACTTCTCTATCTTGAGTACAACCTAGTGGTTTGAATTGTAATTTAACATGTGCAATAGTCTTTCGGACTTCTGGTTTAATCACTCATGGCATGTTTTTATGACGAGTGTTTTCTGAATTATGGGTCTCCCCCATCTCAGTTACGTCATTTACACTGAGTGTGTTAAAAACGAATAGTTATTGCATGCAATTGATAAATTATTATTCAGCCACTCTGGTCGAAATTAGTTAGATGAAAACAACGGTTATGAAAATGTACACACACACAAATATGTGACACGCGAATATCTAATGAAAGGTCAGTCTGAGGTATATAAATATTATGACTAGAGGAAATAAAACACTTGCTTCATTTGTTTCGTGAGATGCAACTGATGAAGGCCTACGGTAAGATGGGCCGAAATATTTTTCTAATAAGTGTGATATTGTTTGTGACCGGATATTTCACAATTACCTAAGCTTTGTTTTTTTACAAATGACGTTTTGTCCTCTATAATTCTTTCCTGCCGATATTTCGCTATATTCTTCTACATACCTTTAAAAAACAAGTAATAAACTAAATGTTATTTGTATCATTACTTATTTTATAAAAACATTTATGATGAACGATACTGCGAAAACATTATACAGAACGAAATATCAAAAATAAAAGCATTTACGAGGAATAAACTACATTATTCGAAAATAAATGGGTGGGTGTCATTAGGCAACACCGACAAGAAGGAATTGCTGTTAAAGCGCTAATTTCTGTCCTATTATGCGCTATCGAAATTTCCAGAAACGGATATTATATATTTTCCTTTAAGACATAATTTCGTTCAATACTTGTTTAGCAGACAGCTTATCGCGAAAGTCAGGTTGATCGAAGGGATGTAGACATCGCTAATATAAATTCCTTTAAAAATGTTTTACCGATAAAAAAAGCAAATTTGACCTTAACGCGTATTTCTATTTTATCCATGACAGCGCTGTTTCCGCAAATTATAGCTGTGCATTATTTGATGTAAACTCATTTTTCAACGGTCAGTTTACAGGAAGGTTCATCAGCAGATGTATTGGAATATCTATGAATGATATTCTTATCGGATGGGCATATGAAATTTGTTGTTATGTTTTAAAGCATCAAATATCGTTAGCTCGATTAGTGTTTATGAACTTGGAAGTAGTTCGCGTTGAAATGATCCTTTTTGGAATTAAAATTCTGCGACAATACCGTCAATTGATAAAATACAATTAAGCGATATTATGTATTGATCAATCGCTGGATCCGTTTTTTGAGTATCAACAGAAGAAGGAGCTTCTTCTTGCTAATAAAGACAAGTTTCATCTAAAGAAACACCATTTACCGAGGTTTGATTTGTAATTGTTTGAATGATTCTATTGTAATGTACAAATAATTGAAATCGTGTAGAAATTTTAAATTAAATTAAAATGAGAGAATCGGAAGGTTATAGGTCGTTTAACACCAATACACAAACAAACAAACAAACATATCTATACCTGATTATCGGGTTGCGATCCGATTTGTTTGCATCCGCTCTCTTCTTGATTAATTAAAAATTTTCGATCTCTGGGTATGGAAAGCAGATCACCTACTAAGTTTACTATTAATATGTCAAGTGGAAATTTTAGTTTAAACTGTCCCATTTATAATTCTTGCTAGATATCTTAAGCATAACTTGTTTTTTAATACTAGGTAAGTGTGTGCTTAAGAGATCAAGTAAAAAGTATAAATGGGGCAGTTTAAACGAAAATTTCCACTTGACATATTGATTGTCAACTTAGCAGGTGATGTGCTTTCCATTGCAAAAAAAATCTGGCGAAATCAGGAAGACAGCGGATGCAAACAAATCGGATCGCAACCAGATAATCAGATAAATGATCTATTCTCTGTCGCGCAACATGTTTCTTTTAAAACATACCTATATATAATACAAATGCGCGGGTGGTGGTAACAATTCTTTAAATAAAACAATAATTGGTTGCGCGGGTGGTGGTAACAATTCTTTAAATCAAGTTTGCGAGCTTGAAGTAAACACCAGTCCCATTGTTTTTAACCAGTCGTCGAACAACATAACAAAACTACCGCTAGACGCAACGCACTGACGCGTTTCCACCTTCCATGATCATCATCAGAGTACGACGGCAAACTGACTAGCGAGAATCAAACCGCATTGAATATATATGGAAATCAAACTTAGATATGCGGCTCTCACCTCTAGCAGTCTCGCATAAATTGAACTAGACTGGAAATATCGGCTGCACAATTTCTACGTAGTCATTAACATAAATTTTATGCAGGCTTCGCTACATATACATATATATATAGGTAGTACAATTAAATAATTAATCATTGCGCAGACTGTTACAATTCTTTAAATCAAGTATTCCATCTTGAAGTAAACATCAATTCGATACTATTTAACTAGTCGACGACTGTCTTAATACATTGAGATTTTTGTTTACATCAAGCTCGCAAACTTGATTTAAATAACAAAAATTTTAGTCTGCAATTGCCGTATAGAAGTTGTTTAATATTTAATAGAATAAAAAGTTTTAAAAAACGCGTTTGACAAATTTCAACTTCCATAATATTGATGTTACCCACTAAATAGTTACAAATTTACATTCATTTTTAGGGCCAGAATGTAACGGAGCATTGGGAAACTTCATCATAAGTTATCACATCTACAACTCTTGACTTTATGCAAAGGTAACGGTTTTAAATATTTTAAATAAAGTAAAAAAAAAAGAAAAATGCATGAAATGATATCCAATTCAATTGGCCCACAGTTATTTAGCTATTAATTAAGAAACGCCAACAAAATTTCATCATCCGCAAGCCTATATTTTCAAATACTAAATCATCAGCTCGATCAATATCAGCAGATTATAAATCACTGAGCGTCAAAATCAGCAGGTATGAACGTCTTGCACAATAGATGGCCAGGCATTTTTCGAAAAAACATCAGTACATTCAAGGGGCAGTAACTATAAATAATACCAAACAGGTCTTAACAACAAACGATTAGAATTTACAGGTATTTAATGCGCCCTATATATATATATATATATTTATATATATTATTTATTTATTTATTTATTTATTTATTTATTTATATATATAGTATATATAAAATCAGCTATTTCCGGCCATATATTGAAAACGAGGCACCCAGTCAGTTTGACCAATTTCTCAATTCAACATTAAGCAAAATCATTACAATTAATATAGATATATATTTTATGAAACCCTTTATATAAACCAATACAAACACCTGTCCCAAATATTCAAAAGTTTCGTCAACATGATACTCTAATTCACTGCCTACGAATAACAAAATTTAAGAACAACTTCTTAGCATCCAGGCAAGACCGAACAAACCCTCGACCAAACTCAACAAACATTCAAACGGATTGGCAACAAACTTAAGAGGAAAAAGCAGCTGCAAAAACGGTCACAGAAATTTCGAAACAACATAAACATTCAACACTGCAATTCGCACCTGCGCCATTCCTAAGTGGAGAAAACAAAATTGCGCAACAAGGTGAAACGAAAGACTACACTAGGATAAACAACATTCATACACGCAAAAGCCAAAAATGCCAACAGTTGTTTAACTCTTAAGCCATCAATACAACAATGACCAGATCTCAGACATAACTATGCAATACAGCAAGTAATACACTTACATGCAAACAGGCGCACACACGTAGACACAAACGCAGACACACTTATCAATCAGCCAAAACAAGAATTAGAAAACCGAGTCATAATTGTTGCCACACACATATTGAAATGAAAACCCATAATCTACATAAATGAAAGATTGTAGACCGAAGCTTATTATTCTCGAAATAAATGGCCATTATCCACTTTGTAATTTATGTATTTTTTCTTCCTAATTAGAAATAAACTGTGGAATTAGTTCAGTTGCGACCAGAAGGATAAACCAAAGGCAGCATGAACGGAAATTATAATCTCATGCACATTCGTTTCGTGCTTACTGGCGACTCATCGGTAGGAGCCGGTATTACGCCCTTTAACCACTATATATTTTGGTCAAGAATGTGGGATAATAGGACTGTACACTCTCCTAGACGAATGTGTAAATCTGCAATAGTGAAGCTAACATCGTATAGTCTACGACAATGCGACTTCAACGCTAACTCACACTATATAATATATATACCGAGTCTGTAAAGGATACTAAAACTATGGCTATTGCGTTAGCAACCGATACTAACATTATTGTACCAAAAAGGTACATGGTACAAACACTATGGTTTCCGAGTCGGAACATGGTACCAGTATAATTTATATAACTGTAATATATTGAATTGAATGATTTCATGCTTACCGCGAAATGTGATAACTGATATCGATCAAGGCCAGTGTGTATGGTTTAACTGGAGTAACAGGTGTTCGAAAATTGTTGTAATTCTCAATTTGGTTGAACTTTAGCATAAATTGATATCCATCAGGTTGGTATCATGTACCGACTCGGAAACCATAGTGTTAGTATCCCGTACTCATCGATTTCAAAAAAGGTATCAGTTACTAACACAATAGCCATAGTGTTAGTATCCTTAACAGACTCGGTATATATATTATATAGTGTGAGTTAGCATTGAAGTCGTATTGTCGTTGACTTTAGATTATGTTAGCTTCACTATTACAGGTTTACACATTCGTCTAGGAAATTGTACCGTCCTATTATTCCACATTCTTTGACCAAATATATAGTGGTTAAAGGGCGTAATACCGGCTCCTACTGATGAGTCGCCAGTAAGCACGAAACGAATGTGCATGAGATTATACTTTCCGTTCATGCTGCCTTTGGTTTATCCTTCTGGTCACAACTGAACTAATTTGTTACTAGGTTCGCAACTCCTAATACATACTTGCATATATATATTAGTTCTGCGCAACAAACAGTATTTAACTTCAGCTTATTAATTGCAATAGCTTCAAAAGCCAGAAGCATTTTCTCTGTTTTTGCCTTGTAGAGAACTTAAAAATTGTTACTACTAACAGCATGACCTGTGAGTAGTACATGCTCGCAAATTGCTGATTTTTGTGCAGGAGCTGCACCCCTCTTTAATAGTTTTTGAGGGAGATGCTGATTTATTCTAGTTTCGAGCCTCTTTTTTGATCTGCCGATGTACTGAGCGTTGCAGGTACATTGAAATTTGTATACAGACAAAGGTGTTGACGTCACAGAGAGGCTATCTTTTTCATTCGTGCGCATCAGTTTTGTTGTGTTGAACACCACTCTCACCTGTATTGATGGAAACTGTGCTTTTTGTCGCTCGAATTACTTTTCGTTTGAAGATTTCCGCTGGAAGATGACCTCCAAAGGGAACACTAAGCGTTACTATCTGGGGAGTTTTGTTTTCCTCCAAATTGGCCTCGATTTTGTTGCGTTGCCTCAAGTTGTATTCGATGAACCAGTCCGGATAGCTATTATTTCTCAACGCTTCGCGAAGCAACTTTAGCTCTACTTCAATGTTGTCCGGTGAGCAAATCCTGCGTATTCGTGTGCCCAAATTTATTATTAGGTTCTTTTTGTACGTCCTTGGCACACTACAATATATATATATATATATATATATATATATATATATATATATATATATATATATTAAAATATAATTTAATCAAGGTTGCGATCTGGAAATATACACCTAAACTATAAGGCACATAAATTTGTCAGTATAAATTAATCATTGCATAGTATAGAAAAAGCAATTCATACAGTAGACTGGTGAGATCCTTGTTAGGATCCCATCAGGTACTTCAAAAAATTTGCAGCGGACAAGCCTCGAACTTGAGCACGTCTGCTTCGGAATCTGTAGCTATGGCGTTTGAGACACCCTGTCGCACACTAAACTAGTATTAGTCATATTCTAACTAATGTTCTGGTGTTAGCGTTTCCTTTAGGTGGAGTCTAGATGGCATCACTTTGGACATAAAGTTTTAACTAACCATCACAATTCCGTCATTATAAAACAGACAAAACGCTACATGGGGAAATGGAAATAAAATGAACATTTTTCTTATATTTAAATAAACATTGGTTGCGTGAGCGGTGATAACAATTAATTGAATCAAGGTTGCGATCTTGATATAAAAACCTGACCCATTATGTACATACTTTTGTCAGTATACCCTAAGTATTGAATAGTGTAGAAAAGGCCATTAATCCAGTAGATCGTTTTTTCCTTTATCGGGAACTCATTATGTACTGTCCAGACTTTTCCGCGGGAAAGGCTCCAACCTGAACATGTCTGCTTGAGAATATGTTGCTCTAAACAATGAGCTACCCTACCGCACACGAGTTGGAAATTTAGGTCTATAGGCTCCACTTAAAGAAAAGGGGAACATTAGATTTTACATAGGTGAATTTAATTATACATACATATCTATATCTATATATATATATATATATATATATATATATATATATATATATATATATATATATATGTATATATATATATATATATGTATATATTCGCGTGTTTATTTGGGTATGTGTGTTTGTGTAATATTTCCAGCTTCAAAACACTTGAATAATGTTTCTGCAAGAATTTATTTAGAAGCAAAATACTTTTTACAAATCATGTGTGTGAGCCATAAATCAACACCAATTTCATTGTATCTCACCTGTTGCACACCAAAGAGAAACTACTGTATTCCACACGTACATTCTGTACACAAAAAGGCGCTTTCATCCACTGTATTCAGTTTTAACCCAAATATTTCGATTGCCGGCTACGGAAGCCTTTTTCAACGGAAAGTACATTTCCACAAACAATTTAGCCATCACTAAATCAAGTGGTAAATTTATTTTAAACTGTTTCATTTATACTTATCGCTAGATTTCTTAAACGTAACAGTCTTTTAAATAGGTAGGAGTGTGTCATGTTGGTTTGCCTGTAGGCAATCATCGAAATGAAAGTAAACTGATGCAATAACACCATCTGGTGATTCACTAGATCAACTTACATGGGCATTTGATCTCGTTTTTTTTGGATTGAGAAGTAATCAGTTACGGCACGCGTAAACTCATCCAAGTGAAAGTACAGAGATCTAACAATATCTGATGATTCATGCCAATGTGCGTGTGGAGTTTTGTATAAGTGAAACTACAGTGATAAATGCCAAATCCCCTTTGCACACGTCAGACATATTTTACCCTTAACTTCTTAAACGAAGCATTTACGTGTGGCGTCCGGTTAAAAAATGGGGAAAGATACTATGAATACATGGTCGTTAATATAAAAATAACGATGATATTTTTCCTTAGAATAAAAATTTATAACAAAAACGGGTTATAAAGGAAGTTTAAAAATTGCCTAGTAAAAGATAGATTATAGCGTTGTTGGAAAGAAACGTTGCCTTATTTAAAAAAACATAAAAGTTTGTTTAAAATTGCTCGACTTCATAAATAAACTAAGTTAACATATAGAAAGAGATGACAAGTAATCAAGTTTAAAGTTGTGAGATCATCCTAAAATAAATTCAGAGATATTTATTAACTCACCTCCCACCCTCTATAGGTCAATGACAGACGAACGTTCTTCATCTTTCACTCGAGCGAGTTTCTGATTCTGATTCCTGCAAACTTCGCTTCCTACCATTATTTAATGCTGTATTCAAAATCGAAGCAAGGGATTTTTACATACATTATGTCACTTCCTGATTTAATTTCGATGGGTTCTCTAATCAATCATGTCCTACTACTACGACTACAAATATGTATGCGTTTGTAACTATCCCAATTAATTGTGTGTCCTGTTTCTACTGTATGACGTGCAAGATCTGATTTGTTAACATGCCCATATTTTCATGCGTTTTTATGTGCCCTTCTTCTTGCCTTAATTGGACGCCTGGTTTCACCTAAATACATGAGGTTACAGTCATTACGTCGCGTTTCGTGCATTGCTGATATTTTTAATGGTACATTATTCTCTTTTTGATGGAAAAGTTTAGTACCACAACCCTTCGATCCTCTTTTGTTTTATATGACTTTATGTATTTAAAATTATGAATAAGCTTACTTATGACACTCATCATAGTTGTTTCTATTGAATTTAGAGGGTACCCATTTGCTTCTAATTATCATCAATTTTAAGGTAACGAGTTTCATTCAACATGGAATATTTGATTTGAAATGACGAAGGATACTTGCGTAAGTATCATTATTTCAACCACCTTGTTCAAATTTCGTACCATTTCTAATTTTTTTTGATTTTTAGAAATGCTAATTTGCCACATTATTCATTTCCAGTCGTAAATTTTAGTTCTTTTACTTGATTGGCTATGATTAAGAAATTTTTCAGTTCATCCTCACCATGATTGCAAATAACTAATATGTCATCCAAGAAACCTTAATACAGTTTCGGATTTAGGGGGTTCACATTTAAGAGGTTTTTCTTCATTTGATGCATGAAGATATTTTCTATTGTAACTGGCAATGGTTGTCCTACTGGATCAGAACAAATTTGCTTGTAGAATTCTTTCCTAAATGTAAAATAAATAGAAGAAATATATTTGTTCATAATCTCCATAAAATGTCTCATCATTATTTTACTTCCTTCGAATTCTACCGGGCGATCAAACAGGAAACGCGGAAACTATTCAAGTGTTTTGGTACCGGTTTATTAGTGTACATTGACACCACTTATATTCTCGCTAATCTATCGTTTTCATTTAGATCTCAATTATCGACAATGTCTATCAAATGATACTAAATCATCAATATATGAACTGAGAAGTACGAACGATTCCTCATTTTACGACATAGAATGTTAGACAATTTAAATGTTAGGGAGTATTGAACGTTAACGATAATTCTCAAAGGGTTACCTAGTTTATGTACATTAGCAAAATCATTCACTCTGAACGAAACTGCAATTCTGTGAATGAGAGTTTTACCATGTGGATGTTCTAATTCATCCTCAGCAATCATGCTATCAACCAATAATTTAATTCCTCCTTGTAGCTTATCCATAGGATCTTTATGTAATGAAAAGTGCGTCCTACCATGATAAACTAATTTGGCTAACCGCTAATGTGAACATCTCGTCATTTATTAATTTAAGCAAAATAATTTATTGAAAAAAATTGTATTTCAGACCAATATACTAGTAAAAAAACTGTGAACATTAAAACTCTTTCCAAA
>JAQBSW010011632.1:0-19414 GCA_029291075.1 Eudiplozoon nipponicum
GCAACCAATCCTACTCTTTTCTGGTTTCACTACCAATCCATAATGTTCCAGCTTAGACAAAACGATGTCCAAATGCTCCCGGTGTTCCTCCCTAGATTGACTATATATAATGATGTCATCTATATACACTCTAGCAAATGAACAGTCTTGAAGAACTTCCTCTGTCAGACGCTGGAATGTCTGACTTGCATTCTTCAACCCAAAAGGCATACATAAGAATTCATGCGATCCTCCTCCAGGGAATTGCACTGCTGTGAGCGGTATAGATTCTGCCTCCATAGGTACTTGATAGTACGCTTTCTGCAGATCTAACGTTGTGTATACCTCATACCCCATTATATCCCTGAGCAAAGTACTCTGGTTCGGTAGAGGATACGAATCGCCTTTCGTTACCGAATTCAATAGACGATAGTCACCACAAACCCTCCATTGACCTGGTTCAGGTTTGGGAACAACCACTATTGGAGATGCAAAGTTGGAATTTGAACGCCTACAAATTCCTTCTTCTCTCAACCGCTTAAATTCTTCAATAGCAACCTGCTGCTTGTGTTGTGCTAACGGTTGAGACTTGGGCGAACAAGGTAGTGGCTCCCCCAACTCGATTTGGTGTTCTATGCTTGTCTTTAAACCCTTGCGTTTAGCATTGAATGGCAGAAACACGGCCTGGTGTTTCACTATGACATCTGCCAAGTCATCGGCGACGACAGATGTGGGTAGTCTTACTGACCTTACTACTGACGTCCCAGTCTTAGCATAAGTCACTATCCCAGTGCCTTTTCCAATGGTCCTGGATTTGGGATCTAAAGCAAGATTAAAATGGATCAAAATGTTCATCCCAATGATGTTATTCTTTATATCAGCGACCAGAAAATTCCACGTAAATGGAGATTTCTGCCCCAATGTCACTGACAATTCTTTAACCCCCTTAACCTCAATTGGACTTCCATTAGCAGCCCATAGTTGATAATCGATTGTGGGGCTATCTATTTCCACCACATCTGATCAAACTATGCTCACCTCTGCACCCGTGTCTATTAAGAAGTTTAACCCGCTAAGTTTATCTGTTATAACGAACTTATTGTTGCTATAACCAGCAACCTCATTAAGATTACCTCCCAGTCGAAATCTAACAGATTTACGGACTGTATTACCACGCGTTTCTTCCATCGAAGCTTCCGAACCTAACTTCGATGATTTTAGCATGCCTCGAATATGCATACCTTGCGCAACCCCCCCCTACGGCTCCTATTAGCGGGCGCTTTACTAGTTTTCCGGCAGCTTAGACCAGGCTACAGGAAGACTACTTCCTTTCCATCGGGGACCACCCAACTTTGGAAACGTTCATCCCCCTCCTGACATTTTCGAATCTCGGCGTATTTACGATGCGAAATTTACCACTCGCGTGGTCCTTGTACACCCCCACGCGATTCACCTCTCCGATGCTTGGAAATTGAATTTTGACTCCAAGAATTAACCCTACCTCTGTTGGAACTTTCCTTATTGTTTTTTTATTCAACTAACATCTCTGCAGAGGGTACTTAATTCATTCTCTACGGTCAGGAGTCTCTCTGAGAGATGTCTGAGTTGCTGCTCTAGGCATGAATCTGCTGTTACTGCATACACCTTAGGTTCCTTCTGACGATACACTTTGTCCAACCCTTTGAGCTTCTTGGGCCACTCTAGTTCCAATGTATCATATACATCCAAGGTGGCTCTTAGTCTAGCAGGTAATTCTGCTACAAATATACTGTTTATAACTTCCTCAGATATATCAAGCCCGATGGATTTTGAAATAAGTCTGTCATAACATTCAGATGGAAGTAGATTTCTCATCTTTTCCTGACGTAACAAGTCAGTCATCCCTTTAATCCTCTCGGGTTAATATCATCCATGGAGTTCTTCGACTAGAAGCATTTCCGGTTCGTTCTCAGTAACAAATTTCCTGAATCTAAATAGATTCTTTTTTAACGGCTCAGTTAAACACCACCAGGCCGAGGCAAACCTTTCTATAGGGCCGTTCATCCTTTTTAGTTTAAAATAAAATTTTGCTTCTTCGACCCATTCAGAATGGTTGTCTGGTCTGTACATATTAAGCTTAACATTTCTATCCATAGAATAGCGGCAAAAGCGATCATCTATATTATATCTTTCCGCATAGAGGATCCTGGCGCGGTCGCTATTTTTTGTAGAAGCCCTTTGGTCACTACGATAAGAGAGCCTCTGGGATGCCAGGCCCGGAAAATCCATATATGCGGTATGACCATCTAATTTTGGACACTTAAGTTCCTCTGAACTATCTTTTAAGCTACAATCCTTAAGTCCATTTGCAAACTGCTCTGTATCCTCAATATTTAATAAACCAGCCATAATATTATTAAATTACTTGCAATTTATATATTATATTATTAAGCTTACCAGGATACGCTGATATTCACGGTTTACAGAACAAGACGAGGGTTTGACCTTAAAACAAATATCCACGTCAATTACCTGAAGCAAATTTGTTGTTCTTCTCGCTGATATTTAGTAAGAAAAATAGTTGAGTATATTACAATAATTTATTAGCAAAGATATCGTAGATGGAACCACGCAGTGTTCCGCTTGTGCGCTTCAGCAACTCAGAAAAAACTCTCTCTTTTAAACTTCGACAATATGAACAAAAGAACTTCCAAAAAAATTTACAATATTTTTTCAAAAAATACAATATTGTTTTACGAAACCAGTGATAACATCAATGTCCAAAAATAAAAATTGATTTATTTTTATATGAGGAGTTAATTGGTGTCCAATAATTAAATTAACCTCCACAGTCGACGGCAAACTGACTAGCCAGGATCAAACCGCATTGCATGTATATGGAAATCAAAATTAGATATGAAGCTGCCACCTCTGGTAGTCTTGCATACATTGAATGTGACTGGAAAGAATTGTTACCACCACCAGCTTAATCAATTATTGTTTAATTGCATTTTGTGTATATTTGTGTGTGGCGAAAGCTACAAACAGCTAATGTTCGTGACTGCATAGTAATTGTGCAGCCGACATTGCCAGTCACGTACAATGTATGCAAGACTATTAGAGGTAAGAGTCTCATATATAATTTTTCTTTCCATATATATGCAATGCGGTTTGATCCTCGCTAGTCAGTTTTCAGTCGTACTCTGATAATGATCATGAAAGGTCAAAACGCGTCAGTGCGTGCGATTGGTGGCAGTTTTGTTATGTTGTTCGGCGACTGTTTAAATACAATGGGATTAGTGTTTACTTCAAGCTCGCGAACTTGATTTAAGGAATTGTTACTAGCACCCGTGCAATCAATTATTGCTTAACTGCATTGTCTAAATTTGTCTTTTGTTGTGAATTTGGAGTGCTCTTTAAAATCGACTCTAGCACCTTCAATACCATGTACTTCAGCACCGATCCATCCTGTTCTTTCAATCCAGTTTGTAAATATTTCTTAGTCAAATTTTTCTGTGGTTAAATCGCTCAACATTTCTCGTAAACGTGCTTCTGTACCACATTCTGCTTTTTAATTTGTTTCAAACAGTTTGAGCATATTTTGTTAAGCGCTTAGTTAATAGTTTGTAATTTTTAACGAGCAGGTATGATTAAATTTATTTCTCTATATATTTAATTTCCTTTATGCATTTTAATGCCCTGAAAGCCACTTCCAAACATGAATACAATGAATTATAAGTTAGTCCAGAGTCCATTTGCTGGTCTTACATCTGATGGCGTTAGGCTATCCACTTTAGAGGGATCCATTTCAGATTTGAGTAAAATCACTGAAAGAGTCGCCATAAATATGACAATTTCTAATAAAACAGAGAGTCAACGCCGTCTGAAACATTATAATCGACAATCGAGACAACCACTGTCGTTCGATTGAAATTCGCCATTAAATTGTTTTTATAATTAACAAAATTACTTCTATAATTTTCGAAAATTTACCAAACGGATACGAATTTCCTTTCTTACATGACCAAAATCAAAAAGGCTACAGTTTCTATTGTTAACACACAAATAGAGATCAACATTAAAATGCCTATTACTGCAGTTTATGTTGATTCCTTCTGTTCACGAATAATATGTCACGCAGACAGAGTAACCATTAATGCCATCAGCAACGACCAGCTTATTTGCCTATATGACCCGGCTAAGCGACCAAATGAACTTTTGCATCTTCTAGATTTCAAAACTGGAGAAGAATTCATCGTTAAAGCAGGTGCAGTAGTTTAAGTTCTCAGAGGCAATTCCATGGCTGATATATCTCTAAGCGTTTTACTTGCGACGGTTATGAGGCAGCCCATTCCAACTAATTGTTGCCGGCATCGAATTATCAATATAGGCTTAGGACATGAATTTCCTCACAACTTCATCGTCGCTAAGGTTTCACACAAAATAATAGGCTTTGATTTCCTGTTGATATATCGGCTCATTGTTTATCTTGCTTGAGCGAAGTTTTTGGACACTTGCTGCTGAACGATTGAGTTACTGGTCATTCAGCCAACCCCAGTAAATCTTTCAACAGAGATATCACCAGCTCTTCGAGAACACAAATCGATGTTCGATCTCAGCAATTTAGAGCTAAGAGTCTCCTATACGATGAACCATATCGTCCCAACAGGACAACAAATAGCTCTCACAAAGCGACTGCTACCTCCTGCTAAAATGAAAGCTGTCCAAGAGCATTTTTAAATTGTAGAAGGGAATTGTCAGACCATTGAAAATTTCATAGATATCACCATTGCACTTGGTCTCCAAATTAAACGTATCGTACAAAGCTTGTGTAGATTATCGCAAGCTAATTTCTGTGACCAAATGCAATTCATATCTCATTCCCTAGATAAACATCTTGCTTAAAAACTCAGGGTGGCAATTACTTTTCACTGATTGATTTCAGACAAGCCTACAACCACAATTCGGTAGAGCCAGAAGATATTTAAAAAACTGCTGTCATCACTCCATTTGGCCTATTTGAAAACCTCTACATGCCTTTTGATCTCAAGTGTGATACTCAGACATTTCAAAGTTTATGGTCGCCATACTCCGTGAAGATGCCGATTACTGCATGTCATATCTCGATGACATAATAGTTTTCAGTCTAGACCTCGAATATCAAGCCAAGAATTTACGAAATTTTACCTCACACATATGCAATCACGGACTCAAGATCACTTGTGACCAGACGCAGATTACAACTGCATCCGTCGATTTCCTAAGGCATCGTATTAACCCACAAGCTACACAAACTTTGCCATTGAAGGCAAATTCAATCAGGAATACTAAGTCACCAAAGACTTTAAATGAGTTACAGAAAATTTTTTGAGTTCTTTCTTTTATTGCAAATTCCTTCTTGGCCTATCAAAACAACATTAAACATTGAGAATAAACTGCTGAATCGAAAAGGACATTGCAGAAACTCCACCATTACTTGGTCGCCTGAAAACGAGTAACTATTCCGTCTCTCCATCAATTCGTTATCAAAAGACAAAATGCTAATTCATCCAGATTTCCAACGACGATTTCTACTCACAACAGATGCTTCTGAGATTGCTATTGGGGCCACTGTAGAACAAGAGATCTAAGGAGTTTAGAAGCCTATGATTTTTTAATCGCTCACCTTGCAACTGATAGAAAACAGATACAACACTTTCCGTTGAGAACTCCTGGTCATCCATGACGCAGTGCGCTACTTCTAAAAAACTCTGATGTGCTTATTGATTTTACCGACTAAATAATTATTCCTACGTCGTTGAGGTGCGTAAACCGAACTAAATAATATTGGCTCAAACCATGCTTGATCCAGAACTACTTTCGTATTCCTTTTTATTATGTCCCAGGTTTCAGTTGTAGTTTCTTTGAAGATAGATCTTCCATCTTAATGTTAGCGATGATTCTTTAAGTTCCTTTATTCCTATAAAAATCCAATTTTCTTGCCATAGCTCATAATTAAATGAAAGAAAATGTATCTTCCCCTTAATTGACCTTATTATAGTCACGTCTGCGACTGTCAAAATTAAAAAAAACTAGACCCATGAACTTGTTTCTTTTGACAAATTCTTTAGTGATTAACCAGGCAGCTATCTTAAAATTTTCAATTAAACAGATTTCACCACTTTCTGGCTAAATGTGTGTTCTGAGGCATCATCGGAGTGCTCATATAGTAATTCCGACGATAATACCATATTCCTTTTCTTTGAACAATATACAGCCTTTAGGATGCAAACGCCATTTCAGTTACTTAATGCGAGGGCTTCTGTTTTTCCGGTGATCTTGATCACTGCCGGTGCGAGCTGCCTATTCACCTTTGCCCTTTGATCAATAGGAGAGGCAGTCTTGCCGAAGAATCTTTTAACGACGCCCATATTTCTGGTGCCATAAACACCATTTACGTGGGTCACTTAAGCTTTCATTCTAATGCTCTTCCCTTAGTTTTTTGCCTATATTGGA
The DNA here is from genome assembly GCA_029291075.1 of Eudiplozoon nipponicum. Lineage (NCBI taxonomy): Eukaryota > Metazoa > Platyhelminthes > Monogenea > Mazocraeidea > Diplozoidae > Eudiplozoon > Eudiplozoon nipponicum. The sequence goes on from JAQBSW010011632.1 coordinate 6,454, forward strand.
ACCCCGCAATCGTGAATTGCTCTTTTCCAAGTTATCATTACATTGCTTGAGCCTGACTATAGAGCAGTAAAGTGATTTTACATTTCGTATGTGCTCATACTACTTTAACTTATACGATTCCTGACTGGCATATGTGCTACTAGATACGAGACCAATGTTGTCGTTACATTTAGTAGATCTTTAATTTACAAGGTGCCGGGCGTGGTTGTAGGACGTGATACAGTCTCTTATCTCATTATCTACTGAGCGCCTCTGAGAAGCCAAACTCGCGCCACTCCGAATATAAAAATACTCCACGGGTCTGGTGTATTTGAAATTGTCCATTGAGGTTGATATTGGAAAATGGTCAGGTGAACCAATTACAATAGCTCCTTAAATTTCATCGGTTTCATCCTCATTCTCCACGCCTTTAAGACCGATAGCCATGGCTAACAATAATCGAAACTTGACAAAACGCTAAATGATTTGGAATTTAAATGAAGATGCATTAAGATTGTACGCTAGTAGATAACTGACTTGAAACGTAACTAAACACTGAGGCTAAACCCGGCGCTTCTTTTTTAGTAATGCAGCTAGAAGTAGTTTACTGGCCGGCTATAACAGTATATAGTGGTTTAGGTGCGTAGTTGACTGAATGATTGATTAATAATTATCTTCGAAAAGTTATGGGTTTAATTAAGAACGCACATTTTTTTAGAATTAGTCCTGTTTTACTTTCAATTATATGCGAATAATTTGATCGCTCAGAAACAACCTATCTATACTTATTTTAGATTTACATCACCATGCTATAAGAATTATACACTGTGTAATTATGCTTTCCTATTTGAATTTTCGACTATATGTAAATATTGTGTGCACTTTTATTTAAATGATTCCTTGATTAGTTATATTATGACACGTAAAATAATGTAGAGAAATAGATAGTTGCGTAGTCTACTTGTGAAGCTCTTAAAAGTGAACTTTTGGGTTATATGTCAAAGATTTTAAATTTTGTTTATGTTTAATACAATGTTTATTAAATTATTCTGCAAATAATTATGAGAGTAGACTATATAAAACGATAATGTTCTATGCATTTTAAGTCTAACTTCTAATATCACAACAAGATTCACTTACATTTTCTTTAGTGAGAACGGGATAGTTGCTATATCTGGATTGGTTAGATCGAGTAGACCTATAGTATAAAACATAGGCCAGGAGTATTTGTCAGCTGTATGATGGTAGAGCAATTTGTGGGAGTTTAACAGACGTTGATCACTGCATTGATGGCTCAGTCGGAACTATTCTGCTTTATGTTGGTGAATAATTCGAGGCTCCGCTAGTTAATGTTGTTAAGTGGCAATTTACACGTTTCAATACACTGCTAATTTATTTTATTTAGTGGAAAGAATATCATTCATAAACTATGAATATTGCACACATGTGTCAAAGCGTTTGAGTAGATAACTCCAACAAAATAAAATTAACGTTTGATTTGTAAATTTGAATTACAATTGGTTTCTTAAGAATAGGTATCGCGTGAAAATTTTTTTAATCATTTTATAAATATCTTTGTTTAAATTCATGATAGCCATTTTTGTTACCTTTATGTGCTTGATTTTAGTTTCTGTGTGTGGTACAAAACGAGTATAGCTATTGTTTGCACTATTTTCTGCTATTTCCTAATTGATCATTCGAAATTTTTAGAATATAAATTTTATAATAAACAATATAAATTTGCATTTACTTGCGAAATGTTAAAGCCTATTTTAAGCAGGTATTTTAACGTAGGTTTTCTTCAGGGTCTTTACAGAAGGAATTCGATTCCAGGGCTTATCTAGCTGACTGGCCAATTAAATAAATACTTCACGCACTGGGAAATATTGATGACTTTAACATTTGTTTCGCTAAATAGCATTGCATTCCAGAATGTTTTAATCAGGATAAGCTGGAATGCCATAAAGTTAGTAAGATATGCAACTGACATTGTTAAAGGTGAGCTTGAGAGTTGAATGGCAGTCATTAGATTTAAAATCAACAGCTCCTAATGATAAATAATATATCAATAATACTGTTAGGCTATATTTTTTATTCTGTGTGGTTGGATACTTCCGGCGTTGTATTACTCATTCGTTTGTTTGGTTACTTGATGCCTTTTTCACATTTAACTTATTAATCAAACCTCGTAAATAAGGTAAGCTATAATTTATTTGAAGGATAAAAATTATTTAAACTCAATATAGCTTGAAAAAGTGCTCGACAATAATAAGAATAAAAGAAACTACATTTGTTTCAATATTTACTATTTCTTAAGCAAACAAGTGTTAAAAAGAAAATATATGGATTTAAAATACTTTTGTATACTGTCTGAACGATTTTTAGTCTCATCTACATCTTATGTGAACAAGGAATACTTTTCAGCAAGATGTGAATTTGAAAACATAAATATCAATTATTTATGGAATAAGAATATATCAGGTTTTGATAACTAGGTGGATTACTATTGGTAATCCTAAATTCTTTTCCTTGACTTAGTGTTGTTGAAAACAAAAAAATCTTGATGAAATTAACTTGAATAATATCGACTAATTTTGTTCCATATTTGTATCGTTTTTATACCTCGATGGCAAAAGTATAAGCAGATAAATTATACTAGTTCATAATTTAACAACACTACGTTCCCCGAAAAAGCTCAAACGCTGGACCTTGAATTAATTACAATTTATTTTCTGATTTATAACATTCTGACTTAATACACGGTTAACTAATATTCTCATATTCAGTGTTTGTATTACCTGACATTGCATGCCGGCTTTCTATCTTCATTGTGCCATTCTATGTATGCTATTTATTAATTTGTTCGAATGGTACAAAGAAAAATTTGAATACGTAAAATCAATCGTAATTTATTAATGACCCGGGAAGGTTTGTTAACCGAAAGTGATTTACTCAATAATAGTTTCTTTCAATAAATAATTTTAATCGGTACCTGCACATTTTATGTCTTTGTATTTTCAACTGTAAGATTCAATTGTCTCGATACTTCACGTAACCATCCTGGCAGAGCTTTCTGATGGATTAATTAATTTCGCCAGCAACATTTGCCCAATTTAATGCCTCCTATGATAAACTATATAGAACCAATTGATTGTTCAAACTCTATTAGAAATAGGTGCTAATGGAACAACTTGTATCTGTGTACGTGACTTATGCATACTTTACATTCCATTTAGATATCTGAACTATTTCTACCATCCTATATTAATTCTGTTTACTACGCGAATGGTGATCTTTAGATGTGCAGAAAGCTTAAAATCGGAATCTATAGCAATTATGTACTTTAAGATATCCAACTGGGACGTTTTTGCAATCCTGTGAAATTTTGATTTTAGTTACCTACCAATAATTTTTTGTGTTAAAATGATCAGACATCTGAGCTCAATCAGCTGGCTGGTACCGTCCTCTCAACTTCGTCGTAAGTCATATGAATAAATCAGATAATCTTCGGCCCAAATTCTACCAAACTATTTTTAACCTGAAACTCAATGCCCTCCAGGCGGAACTAAGCCGTATAATTTGATTGATTATATCAGAGTTTAAAAAATCATCAAAGAGCCTCTCACCCATTTTACATGAATGTATACTAGATGCGACACCAAGCAGCTGAATACTGCTTGTACCTATATTAAAACCAGTTGAAAAGATGGATCGAAATGGTTACAATGCAATTTGAAATTTATATAATACATTCATATTGGTTAATAGATTAATTGGGCTTTGTAATACACACCAACAAGACTACGAAGATACTGTGAGAATGTAAGCGGATATTCTTTAAATTGTTCCTTGAAGTAGTTTAATTAAGAAAATTCTGAAATGCACTGTTCACGTTTTATGTATATCGGAAAATGTAAACGGACGATCAGGCGTCCAATTTGTACAACCAATGAAAAATCACGCAGAATTCATACAACTTACCTTTCTATTAGACACATCAGTGATCAAAACTTTCACTTCATAGGCGTGAAGAAATAAGGAATGTATTTATCAACTTAATTTATCAGTGTCCTTTGAGTCTAGACGACACTCCATAACCTGCCACCATGACGTACAGAGGCATGTGCGACGCTTTCTCTAACAAAATATAAGGCTAATTTAAATTGACTTCTAAAGCAATCAACCGTGGTCAGTAAGTACTTGTATCCTTTGATCTGTGCAACCTGAACACTATGAACGGACAAATGTAAAAAAAATTAAAAATGTGTTTATTTTTATTCCAACGGTATGTTATAACTTTAGTCTTAACAGTTTCATGTAGCTGTTTAAATGGGTATTGCTACTGTCTCAATAATGAAGGGAATTCAAAAATCAGACGTGGTTTTGACTGCTATACATTCTTGAAATCAAATCACCTACCGTCAGTTATTTGTGATCATTAGTAGGCTTTCTTGCAAACCTATCTACTAGGGGATCCTACTTATGCACATACATGATTTGTTTAGCAAAGTAGGCTATACTAGGGCTAATTTTAATTGCCTAGTTATTCAATTGAGTTGTATTATATGCATAATGCTAATTATAAGCATGAAAAAGATCACCAGTTATACTCACGGTGGAGAATTGCTTACAGAATATGGCTCCAGGTAGTCTTGCACGACTCGTCATAATTGGGCTGACACCATGCCTTTCATAGTAGTGATACAAGTTAAATTACGTTTGTCATATTTACGAACAGATCTTTGCGAATTCTTGATCGTTTATGGTCAGTAGACTTTTAAAAATCCACAAAATGTGTTATGAAACAAATGCAAGAAACTTATTCATAGGTTAAAAATATAATAATAATAATAATAATAATACAATATACAATAATATATTTATTTGGCAACAAAGGTCAACAGGCCCAACCATTGAAATAAAAAATCGAAGGTAGGGTATGTGGTGATGAATGAAATTGTGACTAGCAAAGTTTTTAACCACAGGGGAGGGAGGAGTTGAGGAGGAGAAGTGCTTTCATCAACTTCGTGATAGTTCAATCTGGTGGAAAAGAGAGAGATTCCATTTGACTAGACAAGATCAACTGAAGTACAATCCATGAAAGGTCCGAGCATCCATGCGGGGTAGACTGGTGTCGGACAGACGAATTTGAGTGTGAGCTCGAAAGTGATGGCGGATCGGTAACAGACGTCGACCGACGGAGTTCTTTATCATGGATATTTAATTTCTGTAGGGTAGTATTGACTAGGATGGAGTCGACTAGATTGAAGCTTGTGTCTCGCGCAGGGTTTACTGGCTTCCATTGAGTGAGGTTATGACTGATCTTAGGCGAAAGGGTATCAATGTCCGATGTAAACCGTCGGATGATCCAGTAGCATTTTTAGTTTCCGGTCGTTCGCTGAAACAAAAAGGAAAACAATTAGTTGAGCAAAACGTGGTAAGGTATTCACTATACGGATGTGATAGAATGCAAAATGAGAATATAAATTGTATCAGGGAGTCAAGAGTGAGAAATTTAAAATCAGAGGGGAAAAGTGGAAATTAGAGGTCAGCCAGAAGGGACTTCGCCCTCCGAAACTAGTAAAAGGAGAATAGCCTGGGGGTGAAAGAAGTGTTATTGTGTGAGAAGGAACCAATTTCGCTTCCAATCGGTCGTCTCACATAGAAATTTGTTAACGAAGTACTTGTGGGCCGCCTTTTTAAATTCGTACTGGGATGAGAGCTTTATTTACGTGGGAAGAGCGTTGAAAACACTAGTGGCTTTGGAAAAGAGATAGATTTTGTTAAATATATTGGGAGTATGGTTAGATTGGATTGAAGAGTTGCTAGAGCGTGTGGCGTAGTGGTGACTTGGGTGAGCGAAGTTGGACCGTGATAGGCATGTTGTGATCTTATGACTAAAAGAAATGACTCGCAGATGACGGGTAAACCAAAGCGATAGAACATTTGCCAGGAGTAGGCGTTCCCGATAAATTTGGCTGTGAGGGATAACTCACTTTAGAAAACTGGAGGAGATCTGTTCGATGGCGTACGAGAAGGCTAGAGTGAGAGGAAAGTAGAATTCGCTAGCGTATGAAATGAGGGGTAGGACATAGACCTTGAATAGCGTGAGTTGGAGAATGGGGTTGTTAGTCTTGAAGCAGGTCAAACGGGCCCATTTGAAGAGTTTTGAAGTAATGTGTGTAAGGTGTGAGGAGATGTCTAGAGATTTTGAAAAATCGATACCAAGGTGCTTGGCCGAATCTATTATTTCAATATCAAAGGGATAATTTGCATCCGAGAGAGAACAGAATGTACGCTTATTTTCAGGAAACATATTCACATTAAATTAAAGAAATTTTGTCTAATTTTGTTTTAAAGCTTATTATTAGATCGGACGATATTTATGAAATTTTAAATAAAACACTTTTAACTATCAGGCCTACATTCAAAAATATTTCTATTAACTCTGTGTAGATTTTTAGAAAAGCGTAATAATTTCTCTCTAGCTGCCCTATACATACGGCGTTTTTCCAGTGCAGGCAGATATCTGCACAAATGTACGTTATGGTTGATTTGTAATTAATTATCATATTAATTTCTCTTTTATTCTGCATATTTGCTGAAACTGACAACACCTTTAAGAAAGATGGTTGGCAGTATCAGAATTTTTGAAGAGCAATTGGAGAAGAAGGAGAAATATGATCTGCCTCTTGAAATGGACTCAGAATACCTTATTAGAGTGCTCGGACGGATACTTCCCGAATGTCTCTGCGAGGTTGTGACCAAGCGACCAGATGATCCTATTGATTTTGTTGCGAAATTTCTACGCAATTACAGTCGTGTAGCGGAGATAAAAAAGCAGGTACGTTAATGAGTTGAAATCAGAACGCTTACACACTTTGATGCAGTAATATTTGACCGATTTGAGAACGCTGTATGGAAAATTACATGGCTGATTATCGAATCTTTTATAAAAGTCCACTTTGACGAACTTTATATGAATTTTTGAGAGAATTCTATCCTATATGCTATAACTTCTAAATGTCTTAATTGCATTACTAACGCCTTCTACTCTAAAGTTATATGGGGTTACTTAAGTGTAATTTTATTCTCCGATGGTGACAACTACATTTCTGAGTAATTCGGTGAAGGTTTATTATGCTTATCCGAGGAGTTTCCGTTTAAAAAGATAGCATATAAATAGACGTATATGTGTATATAAAAATAGTCAGAAAATTAATGCAAAAGACTGCACAAGATCACCAGATCACAGAAATTATTCCGCTGAACTACATCAAACAATTTAAAAGATTTTTTAAATAAAGTTTTCGAGCTTGATATAAACACCAATCTCATTGTATTTAACTAGTCGCACAACAGAAAACCTACTGTCAGTCTCACGTGCTGAAACGTTTCGCTCTTCATATAAAAGATGTTTTACACATCAAACCATAATTTCGCACGCATTCACAAACACATACACACACGCGCGTATAACAAGACCCATGGATATGCTATAACTCTTAATGTATAATAGATACTCGTATTTTATACATTAAACACTTTCACACATCCACTATTATAACATTATTCAACAAAGGTCATAATATATGTTTCATTAAAATTTTCAAATGAGTAAATGAAGAATATTACGTGATTGCCTAATATACTAAACTTATTAAAAGACTTTTCAGCAAAAATATTTTTCATTCGGTTTAGAACTATGCTTATCATATATATATATATATATATATATATATATATATATATATATATATATATATATATATATAGTTTTTAAAGCTAAAATAAAGCAAAGAGTAGTAAGATATTTTAATCAACCAAATTATTGTCTCGGCCTCATTCGCACCTTTTTGCTGAAGATAATTCCGCGTGTCATTGGACCTAGACATTGCATACATCATTCACTGTACACATTTTAAAATAAATTTTCATTAAAATAGTAGGATAGCGTAAGATATGCTTTATGACTTAGAGCCAAATATTCGTCGCTCTTCTGGCTTCTTCTGTCGATTTGCTTAATAAAGAGGAAAGCATTGTCTGATTTTTGTTGCATTTTCTATATTGTACTATGTTTAGTTTATAGCAAAAAATATATATAATGTTAATTTATATATATCTAAGCAATAACAGTGTTTAAATTTGCTTCTGTGTAAGAACGTTGCAACTGACAGCTTCTGCAACACGTAACGCATTTTAATTTCTTAATTAAAAGGAAATCAGGAAACCTCCATGCTTTCGAGATTTTTTTTGTAGACAATGTGTTTTACAATTTCGAAAAGGATTCATCCTTTAAAAAAATTTTTCTCTTGAGGCCAGTGAAAAAACTACTTTATTTGTGATGTAATCAAAACGACCAATTTATACCAAGATTCCATGAAGTATGCCATTCAGCTTTGATACACACTTGGAACATGTTAAGACGGTTGACAAAGAATGCAACAGAAATACAGCACCTGCTACCTGACATTGTAGACGAAAAGATTTCAGCTTTCGAACCTCGTATCAGTTTACTTCATCCGGGCGAGTGTGTAGCGTTCACCAGTGCCGGTAATTACCTGGTTTCGAAAGCAGTTTTATTGCTAGGACAAAAATTCTGTGTAATATTAAACAATGTGAAACAGATGACAGAAATTAGAACAAAGGCTGTTCTTGTAATTTCACAAGAAGATGAGTATCGTCCACTAAAAAACTGAAATACCTTTTGCCTTTGAGTATTTAAGAAATCAAAACCATTCAATTTTTATATGTGGGAGGCCATATAATGTATTAAAGAATTAATAAAAACATTGAAATTCGAGTAATGAAGCCAAATAAAGGTTTACGAATTGTTGTTGCGAATACCGATTTTTATATTTATCACATAAACAATGTTCTTGATAATAAACAGAAATTCAACCCGTGTCATCTAAATGAAGACAATTCAGATACTATGAAGAATTGGTTAAAGATCAGTATGAAGTACCAAATTCTAACAAAATTAACAACGTTATACAGCGTCTTAAACAATCAAAAAACATTTGAACATGTGCAATCAGAATTTGCAGCGTGCTGAAGATTCATAAAGTAGATGGAACGAGCATATTACCGGCATTAAGACTAATTATATGAACTAGCGACACTCAAAAGCACAAGTTGGCGGGCAAACAAACTGAGATTTTAAACAATTGTGCTCGTCACACTTTTGATTTCATGAATGTCAATACCAAAGTAATTATATTTCTCGATGTAAAAATCTTGTTTACAAGCATCGTTTTTTACAGATCTAACGATTCACTATGTAGACTTATCGATAGTAACCACCCAGTATTCTATTTACTTACAAGTCACCTAAAAGTTCTCAGCAAAATTAAAGGTTAAAATAATTCTCGACGTAAAAATCCTGTTTACAAGCATCTTTGTTTACATATCTATCGATTCACTCTGTAGACTTATCGATAGTAACCACTAATAATTCTCTTTACTTACAAGTCACCTAACAGTTCTCATAAAAAAACGGTTAAATATTTTACGCAAATCATTTAAATGATGCATACATATTCCATGTAGGACATCGAAACTGCAACCTTTAATTAAAAACTACAAGCGCCCATATCAGAGGCATTTTAGTAACATATTTATATACATTATTGTAGGTTTTGAAACAAACGGCATGCCTAAAAATTTTAATAGCGTGGACCATACTAATCAGCATACACGTGAGCCAAAATACGCACAACGTAACGCACTACTATCCCTAGATATGTTGATATTGAGACAAGTAGTCTAAAACGAAAAATATACCAAGAGTAGACATGGACTTGACAGCAGACTCATTTCTGTAGTGCTGTCCCAATCTTGAAAATAAACAAAATTTGAAAGGCAATGTATCCTACAGAGTAAAGCAAGTCTGTTCTGAGGAATTCCAATGCCAAAGCTTGCGGTATTTGAATCTTCTTTTTAAAAAAACTGGAATCCTGAGCGATGCATTGAATTAAGTGCAAATTATAAACAACTTCTATTTTAGATTTCGAGTGTCCACGGTTTTCTTTCATGGGTAGTCGCTTTGCACTATCAATTTCGCACATTTACAAGTTTCCAACGAGTTCGTCTTTATGGTGACGGTGCTGATTCCTCCCTTTCTTTCAAAGGCTTCAACATCGTTCATACGATCGCACTGCGCAATCATTCAAGAAAAAAATTCTATTTAGGTTTAACTATTTTTTAAGAAGTCACTCCATAAAGATTTACTTTATAAATAAAAAATCAGAGTTTGCTCGGATGCCTCATATAGAACTGTTTTCTTATTCAACAAATTGCCGGCTAAATAATAATGTGCAAGATAAACACGTTGCAATTGATTATCCCAATGTCAGTTATTTACGCACGGGCAATAACTGCTCATTAGTTCAGTTGTGATCAGAAGGATAAACCAAAGACAGCATGAACAGAAAGTATAATCTCATGCACATTCGTTTCGTGCTTACTGGCGACTCAAAAGTAGGAGTCGGTATTACGCCCTTTAACCACTATATATTTGGGTATTTCGTAAAGACCATCCCCTCCTCAACGTGGTACGACGGTGTCAACCATGTTTCGATGGCCGATCGTACATGGGCTAACGGGGCCATGGCGGTGGTGTCACCAGGGCGTGGTGGATTTCCGACCGGCAATCGGATCTCCTATAAAATACCACATGAGCCCGATGACGGCACCATGACTCGGCGTGTGTTCCCCGCCACAAAAGGGGACAACAGCCACAGGATTACATGGACTCCTGGACAGTACCCCGTACTTCCGAATGGCGAATGAGCTCTCAACAGCCACCGGCAACCATACAACTTACTGCTGCCTTGCAGACTGCGCTTGGATGTGCAAAGGCTAGAGGTGCGTCCTCGATCAAAAAGCCGAGTGGTGAGGGGACACCACTTGTACCAAATTCCCAAGAAACTCCATGAAAATGTCACAATCTATGAATACCGTTCATGCTACGGCGTCCCTGGCAAGCGACGCGCTCTGTGCTCCCCCAGAGGCTAGGTTGTCAAGTGAAAAGCTATCTGGTTTTATCAGCGCGAAAACACCTATTTATTTCGGGTGTTGGAATGTTCGAACACTGTTTGATATCGGCAGCCAAGCAATCACGGCCAAATCTTTATATGACTACCAGATTGAAGTTGCATGCCTGTCTGAAGTCCGACTGCCCGGCACAGGATCAACGAAGATAAAAGTACCGTCGGCAGAATCAACGTACTTGATGCATCACAGCGGACCAGTTGACGGGTCCGGACAACACGGTGTAGCCATTCTACTTGGTCCTACGGCGCAGAGAGCCATGTGGAGCATCAATGGAATAACTTGAAACTCTCTACTCAGCAAGCTGCGCTTGAAACGCTTGGAACCATCAAAAGTCACCATAAAGACTGGATCTCTGAACGCACGATACGGGCGTCACAAAAAGCAAGAGATGCCCGGATGAATAACGCGCCTAATTATCACCACCTGAGACGTGAAACCACGAGGTCTGCTCGGGCTGACCGTAAGCAGTACTGGGATGAAATGGCGTCCGCCATGGAATCGGCTGCAAACGTCGGTGATTTCGGGGGTCTCTTCCGTCTTATACGTAAAGCATCCGGTAAGCGCAATGCAGAGATAATTCTACGCAGCGCAACAGGAGACTTGATTTCTGATGTCAATGGCAAAATCGCAAGATGGGTTGAACATTTTTCGCAGTTATTGAACCGACCATACAGTGGCCGCTCCCCACCGCAACCACCTGCAACATCTACACCCAGCTACGATGTGGACTGCTCTTCCCCAACTGAGGTTGAGATCGCTACGACCATCCAGCGCATGAAGAGCAAGAAATCCCCCGGTGAAGATGGAATTCCTGCAGAGATCTACAAGGCCTGTATAGGCGCACTACTGCCATCAATCCATCGACTGTTCTCTTCTATCTGGGAACAGGAAGCATGCCCGTCAGACTTCGGAATGTCAATCCTGCTACCGTTTCCCAAAAAGGGTGATAGATCAAGGTGCGAAAACTACCGTGGTATCAGTCTTCTCAACACCGCATCCAAGCTGTTGGCGTCGATTCTATTGAACCGCTTCTGTAATGAGCGGCATGCCCGTACCCGTCCCAATCAGGGTGGATTCCGCCCAGGCAAAGGCTGTGTTGATCAGATCTTTACATTACGGCGAGTTTTGGAACATCGCAACGAATTTCAACAACCAACCGTCGCTTGTTTTATTGACTTCCGAGCTGCTTTTGACTCTGTTGATCGCGACTCCCTATGGAACATCATGCTGCTCGACGGTATGCCCATAAAACTCGTCAATCTGATCAAGGCCTACTATGCAGCCACCAAAGCCAGAGTACGTTTACGGAGAAGAATCGGATGAATTCAGTCTGCACACAGGGGTTCGACAAGGATGTCCCTTGTCACCCATATTGTTCAAATATGCGGTTGACTGGATTCTGAGCAACGCGCTAACTGGGTTCCGAGGCGTTCAAGTATCAAATAACCTATGGCAGACGGATGTGGATTACGCAGACGATGTTGTTCTCCTTGCTGACAGCTTTGGAGCATAAACCGTTTTGATCAGCCTTCAAAACGAAAACTGAGTCTACCAGGTTACTGTTCGCCCTGTGCTACTGTATGGCTGTGAGACTTGTCCATTATGTTCTGAGGACTCCAAAAGGCTTGAAGTATTCGACCATTGGTGCCTTAGGTACATCACAAAGACAAAATGGATGGACCGGATGTCGAACGCATCTGTTCGTCACCAATGCGGTGACATCATGCAACTATCCGTCTGGATCCAACATCGTCGACTTCAATGGTTCGGGCACGTACTACGTAAACCCGAAGACGAAATGGTACGGCAGGTGATGAACCCAGGTCAATGTGCAAACTGGCGCCGCCGCCGAGGTGGACAACTGAAGACATGGTTTGCAACAATCAAATCGGACATGGAACTCCTAGGTTTACGCAATGTTTAT
>JAQBSW010011633.1:0-19412 GCA_029291075.1 Eudiplozoon nipponicum
GGATTGGTGTTTACTTCAAGCTTGAAAACTTGATTCAAAAAATTTTTCCACCATCCGCGCAATCAATTATTGTTTAATTTTATTTTCTATATGTGTGTTGTGATAGCTGCAAACAGTTAATTGTCGTGATTGCATGTAAATTGTGTGGCCGACATTTCCAGTCAAGTTCAATGTATGCGAGACTGCTAGATGTGAGAGCTGCATATCTAACTTTGGTTTCCATATATATTCAATGCAGTTTAATCCTCGCTAGTGAGCTTGCCGTCGTATTATGATGATGATCAAAGAAGGTCGAAACGCGTCAGTGCGTGACACTGGCGGTAGTTTTGTTATTTTGTTTCAAATACAATGGGATTGGTGTTTACTTCAAACTCGCAAACTTGATTTAATGAAGATTTAATTTCGTCGGTATGAAATTAAAATGGCTTAAGTTAGTGTGTGCATATCATCAAACTATTCGACTTCGTCACTCTTCAAGTATTTGTCAAAACTGCTGTGAACGTGTTCGAGCCATATTTAATTTGCTTTTGATTCTCACAATCATGCTATGCACTTCGCACTTTGTTCAAAATGAAACTTTCTTTATTAAAATCACTTACGTTTTTTGTGTCATAAAAATGGAATAATCTTATATACCAGTTATATCATTAATGGGCAATCACCTAGTACTTCACAGAGTTGCCACCATTTTTTTTCACACTCTCTCTATGTTCACATATTTCTATCTTGTTTTGATTTCCAATTTATATATAAAGATACGTTCATTAGTCGATATTTGAGAAGACAATGCGAAAGAAACGTTTCTTATATCTGATAAAATTTCTTTTTGCTTTTGCACACAGAAAGGGTACAATGAAAATCTTGTTGCAGAAACTAGTCGAATATTACAGAGTAAAACAACATTGTATTTGTAAAACAAAAGCTTTAATTTAAATTTTTTAAAATAAATATCAAATAGATCAGCGGCGGACAAATTGTCCATGATACGATAAAATAGATTTTTGGCATTTATAGGGTAAAAGTAAGCGTAAGTCGAAAATTCGCTTGCATTACGCTAAAACAGCTTCATATTTTATCATGTGAAACCGTATCTTATAACATGGTAAATTGGTTAGATTCTGCATAAATCATGTGCGTGCCTTAAAATTGTTTTGTTTACTTCCGCTTGCGATAAGATAATGAATGATGACGATACGACCAGCAGCATTCGAGACAAGGTGCTGACAATCACAGTGATGCCTGGCTGGAAAGAGGGAACAAGAATTACTTTTGCGAAAGAAGGAGACCAGGGTCCAAACACTATACCAGGTTAGTTTTTTTGCACATTTCTTCGTACTGTTGAGTTCACGTGGCTTTTAGAATTACTTAATATGGAAACACTGTTAGTTGATTGAAATACGGTAAATTTGGTTAAAAGCCACCAAACGTGTGACTGACGGTAGACTTTCTGCGTCGTTCGACTGGTTAACTACAATTGGATTGGTGCTTATATCAAACTTTCAAACATGATTTAACGCACTGAGAGGCGCATTGCATACGTGATCAATTTATCTGATATCCCAACATTTTTTTTTATCAAACTGAAATAATAAAGCAATTAATTGTTTTGCAATAATGTTGCCAAATCATCATCATCATCATCATCATCATCATCATCATCATCATCATCATCGTCATCATCACAGACAACAAAACTAAATCATTTTTAAACTGATGCTTGGCTGCCAAATAACCAAAAGGTAAAGAAAAGAAAACAAACTCTATAATGTAAAACAATACTGACGAAAATACCTTATAGAAAATATTAGTGATGTATGAATAGGAGGATTGAGTTGATATGGAGATACTTACCTGGACAACACACAGAAACGATGCAACATAGGCCTCTACACAACAAAATCAACTTAGATGACGAAACCTGCAATTAATTATGTGTGCGATTGTAATGAAACTTTGCAAATGCCATTCTAGTCAATTATTGTATATAAGCATTTCAAACGTAATTATTATTTCATTGTACCTTCCTGTGTGCAAAAACAAAAAGAACTTTTGTCAGACATAAGAAACGTTTCTTTCGCATTGTCTTCTCAAATATCATTATTTATGGTTTAATCTTCCCCATTCAGGCTGTAGTAATGCTCCAACAATGAAAAATATAACGTTTAACACGTATCAGTACGTGTAATATGCGGCAGTTTAGTTATGTTGCGCGACTGATTATAGGTAGGATAGGAGTATATTTCAAGTCCGTGAAATTGATTGTACAATTGTTTGCACCTTACGCGAAATCAGTGATTGCTTTTCGGTTAGAATCTTCTCAAAGTCTGGCCCAGTTGAAATTATTTACCAAAATTATTCTCTTGATAGCATATATCCTTGATGCGTAGTGAAATGCTCACTAGTAGGTTGAAAATCAATCATTAGCAGATATTTTAAAACTCAGTTGTCATTTTGTTGAACATTAAGATATAGAAAGAGTGCTTAGAACGCCAGTAAAGCCTTGTGTAGCTTTATTTTATTATTTAAAGGAAAACTAACATGTGCACATGACGAAAATTATACGAATAAAGGATCCGAATGTTGTGTAAAATAAATTATTAACAAAAGGTGTAATCCCATAGGTGCATAAATCTAATGCTTAATTGCCACAAAAAATGGAACCCGGCTCAATGCCAAATACTTAACAAAGACTATGTTACGCGAATTACAAGAAATTGTAGATACCAGTTAATTTATTTATGCTAATCATAACAGAATAATAATTACCTTAATAGAATGTAAGCGAATTTTGTAGACAATCAGTCACTTCTTATTTATTAACTGTTCTTTTTTACCACATAGACTGCTGTATTCCCATTAATGTGATTGCTTTTGATATGATGGCTATCAATTTCGAAAGCTTTTTCCAAAAATCCGTTCATAACAAAGAATTTTGAACAGATAATCAAACAACTGCAAGTTGCAAGTATGTATTAGGTGATGCGAACCTAGTAACAAATTAGTTCAGTTGTGACCAGAAGGATAAACCAAAGGCAGCATGAACGGAAAGTATAATCTCATGCACATTCGTTTCGTGCATGAGATTATACTTTCCGTTCATGCTGCCTTTGGTTTATCCTTCTGGTCACAACTGAACTAATTTGTTACTAGGTTCGCAACACCTAATACATACTTGCATATATATTAGCTCTTCGCAACAAACAGTATTTAACTGCAAGTTGCGCTTAAATAGTTCCATTTATATCTATTAATGACTTTTCACTTGTTAAATGTGCGTCGGTTAAATGTAATTATAAGTGAAACGAAAGTAATCTCGTACAAATTACAAATTTGTTTGAGTGTAAATTTATCATATGTGAATATAGTTATAACTGAAATGCCTTTGTAAAAACATAACTTAATACACGTTTAAATGTATCTAAAGTAAACTACAGTGAATACATGTCGTTTCCACTTTGCACGCGTCTGATTTTTTGTTTCATTCTCATTGTGTGATATGCCGTTTTTATGAGTGACCTCGGTGGTTATGGAGGTGTATGTAATAGACATATACTAGTTGTAAACTCTTGCCAAATAAATGGTCAGAAGTTAATGAAAAAAGGTTTATATGGTTAGAAGTTAAAATTTAATTGAAGAACAGATAAAGTTGAGAAAACGTCCTGCTTAAAATATGATCGAAATAACAACGTAAGGAAAGTTGATTTTTAAATCTAATGTTCAATAATACGTTTTGCGTTCTATAACGGCCCCTTGTTAATAGGTGCAGAAATGTAACATAAATTAAATAATGAAATATGAAGTATGTAGTCAAAATTAAAATTTCTTAATTTTATAGTGGAACTATTTTCCAGTTATGAATCATGAGTGAATTGAATTAACTTATCAGTGTTTTGGCCAGAATAATGGTGCATTATCTGTAAATTCTCCATAAAATTAAAATCATCTGCAAGCGAAAAAGGAAGTAAAATTTCTTACGTTAGTTTTGACAATCATTTCAAATTTTGGTTTAAGTGGACATAATGCCAAATTGACGTAAAATAAGCCTCTAAAAGAAACGAAATTACGATTCTCTGTGTAATGGTGATGGTTTACAGATTTCACTGCATTGAAGTCTTATTTTGTTTGAAGCAGACATAACTAGATTCTGGCCTTATCCGCCGCAAATCCTGGCCAGTACGTGATGAGTTATCAATTAGGACGAAAGCGGTCAACTGGATGAAATGCCATTTCGACGTTATAAAATCCTCATTTTATACTAAAAATGTATGTACTTCATGGGTTAGGAGTTTAAATCATGATCGCAACCTTAATCATAGAGAATGGGACAGTTAAAGTTTCGATTTAGTTAAAATACACTGAAAAGATTGATTAAGAAGTCTATTAAAATTAAATCAAGAGATTACATATTGACTGAAACAGCGGTAAAAAATCATATGGCTTGATTTGGAACACTACACTTAGGTAGAAAAACCATTATTTAACAGTTAAATACTGTTTGTTGCGGAGAATATATATATATATATATATATATATATATATATATATTCACGTATGTGGTTATTACAAACCTAGTAACAAATTAGTTCAGTTGTGACCGGAAGGATAATCCAAAGACAACATGAGCGGAAAGAATAATCTCAAACACTTACGTTTCGCGCGTACTGGCGACTCATCAGTACAAGCCGGTATTACACCCTTTAACCACTATATATTTTGGTCAAGAATGTGGGATAATAGGACGGTACAATCTCCTAGACGAATGTGTAAACCTGTAATAGTGAAGTCTACGACAATGCGACTTAAACGCTAACTCACACTATATAATATATATACCGAGTCTGTAAAGGATACTAACACTCTGGCTATTGTGTCAGTAACCGATACCAACATTATAGTACCGAAAAGGTGCATGGTACTTACAATACAGCTGCCGAGTCAATACATGGTACCAACATGATGCATATCAATGTATGATATAGATCACCGAAATTGAGAATTACAACTATTTCTGAACACATGTTACTCCAGTAAATCCATACACTCTGGCCTTGATCGATATCAGTTATCACATTTCGCGGTAAGCGTGACATCATTCAATTCAAAATATAAAAGTTAAATACTATTTGATGCGGAGAGCTAATATATATGCAAGTATGTATTAGGTGTTGCGAACCTAGTAACAAATTAGATCAGTTGCGACCCGAAGGATAAACCAAAGACAGCATGGACGGAAAGTATAACCTCATGCACATTCGTTTCGTAGGAGCCGGTATTACGCCCTTTAACCACTATATATTTGGGTGAGGAACGTTATCACACATTTTTCACCCAAATATATAGCGTTTAAAGTGCGTAATACCGGCTCCTATTGATGAGTCGTCACAAATGAACTAATTTGTTACTAGGGTCGCAAGCCCTTATTTGTTTGAAACATTTAAATATATTACAAATACATTTTGCAACAAGATGTGCGTAACTATATCAACTGAATTTTCATTAATGCTATTCTTTTCTTTACAATTATTGCATAGGAAATAGTTATGTACTTACACAAAAATCGTGCATTCAAACTTTCTCATGGAAAATTTAAACGATATCTTGATATACGCTAATTCACAATTGAATCGCGTTTATTTGGTTTTATTAACGCAATAGCGGATATCGTTTTTGTACTTCACGATAAACCGCATGAACACTTTAAACGCGAAGGTTGTCACCTCATTTTCACAGCAACGGTTCCTCTGGGCCAAGCACTTATAGGCTGTATTATTGATGTTCCGACTTTGGATGGCCGCTTACTACATGTTCCTATCACTGAGGTTGTGCGGTAAGTAGATTTCATCAATTCAAATTATTTTTATCCTTGTGGTTTTTCTATAAAAAAGCTTTTGATTAAAAAGCCGCTAAATGTATAGGATATCTCGTTAATAAGACTTTAAAAGAACATAGGTGCACAAAGTTTATTCGCCAAGCAGACTTTGACATCAAAAGTGTAGGTTAACGTCAAATAACAAGCAAGAAACACCGAGCCTTAATGAAATGCATTTTTGACGTGGAATCCGTACTCCTAAGGCATTTTACCTAAGCACGACATATTTATTTTGACGCTTTGTCAAAGTGCAGACCAATTAATGTTACATAAAACACGCCCCTTTAAGCACAGCGATCTATCATTGAAAGACAGTCATTAATTTTAACACGAGAGAAAGATTAGATAAAGCATTTAAGAGTGGTGGCAGCAATTGTAGTTATATATATGCCGTGGTCTGATGTTGACGTCAATGCATCGCTTTGGGTTGTTGTTCATTAGCAAAATTTTCCTCAGGTTGACCAGTTCATTCTTGATGTTGTGTTCAGAGCAGATCTTCCTGATTCTTTGTGATAGCTAGGTTGATAACATATATGCATATATATATATATATATATATATATATATATATATATATATATATATATATATATACTTTTTTGTGACGTTGAGGACGCGTTGCAAGATATCAAATCGAATTCTCTCAGGTTTAAACCATGACCGCGACAATTAGAGAAAAAAGTTATGTGTACCCAAAATATTCGAAACAGGACTAATTGACTTTTAATTTTTAATGAGGGACTAGATATAATCACGTTCTGTAACTTTATTATAATTACGCCTATATATTCACAAATATTTACAAAATTGTACAGTTGCTTATTTTACAAAATTAAAACAAGCGAAAAATTGAAATGTTAATAGATTATGTTACACAATTAAACAATCATTGATTGCGCGGCTGGTGATGGTATTTAAACAACCAAGTTTGCGAATTTGATATCAACATCAATCTCCTTTTTATTTAAGTAGTCAAGCAACATAGAAAAACTATCATCAGTCACACGTACTGACGTGTCTTGGCTTTCCATGATCATCATCAGAATAAGACGGAAAACTGCCCAGCTACAATCAAACCGCAATGCGAATATAAGAAAAACAAATTAAGAGATACGGCTCCCACCTCTAGTAGTATCGCATACATTGACCTTGACTGGAAATGTCGGCTGCACAATTTCTATGCAGTCATAAACATTAACTGGTTGCAGCTTTCGCCACATATAAATTTATAGGCAATACAATTTAACAATAATTGATTGTGCGGGTGGTGGTAACAATTGTTTTAATCAAGTTAGCGAATTTAAAGTAAACACCAACCCCATTTTATTTAACCAGACGTCGAAGAACATAACAAAACTACCGCCAGGCGCAACGCACTGACGCGTTTCGACCTTCCATGTTCGTCATCAAAGTACGACGGCAAACTGACTATTGAGGATCAAATCGCACTGAATATATATGGAAATCAAAGTTAGATATGCGGCTCTCACCTCTAGCAGTCTTGCATACATTGTACGTGACTGGAAAATTTGGCTGAACAATTTCAACACAGTCACGAACATTAAAGCATGGTGGTTTAATTTTTTGATATATTACTTAAAAGTAACTTGCGTTTTCGTAGTGCTGTCGTTGTTCGAGCAGAAACTACAATTAACAGTTGTGGCACAATTGATAGCACTTGTAGGTCGGTAAAAATCTTGATTCCTTTATATTTCAAGGTGCATAACTTGTTTTTTATAACTAATTGATGGGACTCTGAAGCCGCCCTTACACTGTTTTCCCGGAAATGTCTTTATATATGATTTGCCGATTTTTCACAAATTAGAATCTTAAACATTAACTACCAACTAGCCACCTCAATTTTGTCATTATAGAATAAATACCGCGCTACCTGAGGAAGTGATATTGAATTGAGCATTTATATAATTAAGCGATCATCGGTTGCGCGGGCTGTGATAGCAATTACTTTTATCAAGATTGCGATCCTGATATAAACACCTGATCCTTTATGTAAATACATTTGTCAGTATAAACTAAGCATTATATAGTGTAGAAAAGGCAATTAATCCAGTAGACCTGTTTCGTCCTTATTGGGAATTCATCATGTACTGTCCAGAATTTGCCGCAGACAGGGCTCGAAGCTGGGCACGTCTGCTTTGGAACCTGTTTGTCTAACCATTGAGCAACCATTTTGTTTAGTTATAGAAAAATTAATGTATATTGATTAGCCTTTACCTCAGGTTGAAAATGTATTAAATCTTTTTTATTCCTGGGCTTTGTTCATAGTGAGAAATGTATATATAATTTGATTGGTATTATATCAAGGTAGCAACAACGGTTTCAAATAGGTGTTATCAGCGCCCGCACATACAGTGATCGTTTCATTATATAAATGTTCAATTCAATATAACTGCCACTGGTGGCACGGTGTCTGTTCTATAATGACAGATCTGTCCGGCTAGTTAGAACAGACAACATATTTTGTATATATATATATAAGTATAAGAGAAGTATCTGATAATAAATATCACGTCAGTTTAGGCTAAACTCGACGAAAGATTATACATGCAATTCAACTACCCGATAGATTTCACCCAAATATGGCGCTCCACAGTTGTAGTCAGGATTTCTACAGCTATGGTTTAAATCCAAATATTTGAGGCAGAGAAATATTACTCATCTCCTAAACCAGCGAATCCGAAATGACAGATTCAATCTACTGACAACTTATATTTTCTGGTCACCTTTTGCGTCAGGTGGAACGATGTGGGTATTTAGTAAGGTCCGATCAGCCACCTAAGCATGCCAATTAGGCAAGTGATATTCATTCAAAGAATAATGGCAGGATTTGATCATATATATATATATATATATATATATATATATACTCTTTTGAAATGCGAGATTTAATAAAATTCATTGTACCCTTTTTATGTGCAAAAACAAAAAGAAATTTTATCAGATATAAGAAAATTTTCTTTCGCATGGTCTTCTAAAATATCTACTCATGAACATATCTTTATATATAAGTTGGAAAGCAAAACAAGATAGAAATATGTGAACAAAGCGAGTGTGAAAAATAGAAACCAATCAAATTGTGTGCGTCACATCCAATTCAAGCTCAATGCTTGTACGTGCTTCTTCTGCTTACATAAATCCGGCTGCAATTTGTTTATCCATAAGGATTCGTATGTGGATAGCTCCCTTTTGTTTTTACATTTAGTAATTACATTGAATGCTACGTCTGGAGAACATACGTGCGATGTTTCGATGATGTGTTGCGCAATAGCAGACGTATATTTACCATTTGATTTAAAACAGGCGTTCAAGTTGCAATGTTCCCTCATTCGAGTAATTAACCGTCTGGTCAATCGGCCTACGTAAGTTGATCGACAACTTGCGCATGTATATTGATAAATAATATTTGATATCGACATTAATAGCTGTTTCTCTTTGATTGCTGGTAAAGGCAAGTGTGTTACCCTAAATAACACTCGTAGTTTGGCTGTATTAAATGTGCGTGTCAATGCTGCTTCAACTTTCTTTTGTGCCATTCGGGAAACTGCATCCCCCTTAAATGGGATGTTTAGGTAGACGGTTTTCTTTTCTGGCCTATAATACGTCTGTTTCTGTTTAATTCCTCTTTTAATAATTGATTCAATTAATTTCTTTCCAATTTATATATAAAGATATGTTCATTAGTAGATATTTAAGAAGACCATGCGAAAGAAAATTTTCTTATATTTGATAAAATTTCTTTTTGTTTTTGCACACAGGAAGGGTACAATGAATATATATATTATTGGTATGAAGTAAAAAATTACATAAATGAAATTCATTAACCCGATAAATTTTGCTCTAATTAAACACTTATCAGTACTAGCCACAATTGCCGAGTCTGTGAATCAAACCTTAGGGCGTTAGATTTAGTGCCCAAAAACATTTTTCCTACTCCGCAGGATCTAGCATTAACTGCTTTTCATTATTATACCTTTTTATTTTACATTAACGTGAATTGGATTAATCAAGTGATGCAAGAATAAGTAATTTTGGACTTCAGCTCAGAATGCTGCATTTTTTATTTATTTGAAATTTTTAAAAGTTAAAAAGTTTCGCTAATATTCTGTTTTGTATTCAAATGCTTGATTGACAAATCTTATCCCATTTGAAGGATAACTAAAAGTTACATTTAAATAAATATTTGATGATATTTGGCGTTGCCATTTGCACAGATAAAAAGAAACTTGTACGATGCATGTAAGATTTCTTTCTAATTTTCTCCTCGGATGTCTACAAATGCATAACTATGTTTCAAAGGGAAAATGAACGTTCAGTTAGAATGGGGAAGAATTCACCTTATCAGAGCATTCAATCATTTACGTGCTTAGTCTGTAGGTTAGGCAATACCAGTAAAAGCTTTCTGCTTTCATAAATTGTACTGCAATTTTATTTTGAAATAGCACTAAATTGCTATAATGTAACAACTGCGTAAATCCGGTTGGTTTGTACAGAAGTGTTCTTATTATTTTCTGTAGATATCTTTTCTAGAAGAACGTCCGAGAAAGGTAGACGATCATTTTTATATTATATTCTTTATTACTGTTATCAAACTTTAAAACAGTGTTCGAGACTGCAACCTACATTAAAGTAAAATGAAAATGTCGAGAATCAAATGAAACCAACTGACCTCTTGCACTAATGACGTGTTCCGAGGATGGCCTAACAAAATCTCTGCTATGAAATCAAATGGGACGATCTCCCATGCCACACCATCTATCTATTTATGTACAAATCCATGGAGACTAGTTTACATCCTTTATGCGCAACAAAATGGGTTTATGTCGATTACAACTTGAAACTGAAGCTGGCGATGTTTTGGTTTATTGCCTGAACTGTTATGTCAGTACTTCTTTAAATCGTATTTGTGGACTTAATATAATCAATAATCACATTTTGGTTAACTGATCGCATACTATGTAGAGTATCATTTTTCACACAAACGGACGCGTTTCAACCTTCAGATGTCATAAACGAATTCGGTCGGTAAACAGAATAAATGGGATCAAGACAAAGCATACAAAGTGTGGAAAATCAAAGATATCAATCTCGCCCCCAACAGATTCGTACACATTGTACTTTACAAAGAATATCGGCTGCCAACTGCATATGTAGTCACGAAAAAAAGCGTTGTTGCAGCTTTTGCCACGTGTATAAAAGTTAAATTAAAAAATTATTTATTTCATGTGTGGGGATAACATTTATTTAAATTAAAATAATCAAGTTTACGATCTAGATATAAACACCCGACCCATTAAACACATACATTTTTCAGTATAAATTAAGGATTGTATAATGTAGAAAATTCAATTCACCCAGTACTTTACTTTACTTTACTGCGGCTGACTCCTTTTGGAGGATAAGCCGGCTCCATGTGACATTTCATGAAGTTTCTTGGGAATTTGGTACAAGTGGTGTCCCCTCACCACTCGGCTTTTTGATCGAGGACGCACCTCTAGCCTTTGCACATCCAAGCGCAGTCTGTAAGGAAGCAGTAAGTTGCATGGTTGCCGGTGGCTGTTGAGAGCTCATTCGTCATTCGGAAGTACGGGGTACTGTCCAGGAGTCCATGTAATCCTGTGGCTGTTGAACCCTTTTGTGGCGGGGAACACACGCCGAGTCATGGTGCCGTCGTCGGGCTCATGTGGTATTTTATAGAAGATCCGATTGCCGGTCGGAAGTCCACCACGCCCTGGTGACACCACCGCCATAGCCCCGTTAGCCCATGTACGATCGGCCATCGAGACATGGTTGACACCGTCGTACCATGTTGAGGAGGGGATGGACCGGTTTCGTCCTTATTGGACACTGTCTGCGGTAAATTCAGGCCAGTAAGTGATGAGTGCCCAATAATGACGCAACCGGTCTACTGGATGAATTGCGTTCTCTACACTGTACAATTCTTAGCTTATACTGACAAATCTATGTACATAATGAGTCAGATGCTTTTACTAAGATCACAACCTTGATTATAGTAATTGGTATTATCGCACGCGCAAACAATGTTCGTTAATTTATTCAAATTGTCTGTGGATTGTAGACGAGGAACAGACCAATTGTAGTTAAAAAGTCGCTTAAGTAGCCAAACTACCATCCGTCATACGTACTGACAATTTTCAACAATCTACAGCCATAATCAAAGCAAGACGACGAAAATGCTAAAGAGTATCAAATCAAAATGCACATGTCAATATCATCTTAAATGTAAACTATCTTGAACAAATGCGGTACATCAAAATACACAATTATTTTTATCTTAAGTCCGTTGCGAAGTGGCTCATAC
Organism: Eudiplozoon nipponicum; assembly: GCA_029291075.1. Lineage (NCBI taxonomy): Eukaryota > Metazoa > Platyhelminthes > Monogenea > Mazocraeidea > Diplozoidae > Eudiplozoon > Eudiplozoon nipponicum. Next base: position 12,210 of record JAQBSW010011633.1, read on the forward strand.
CGATTTGATCGTCTACACTGAAATATTAATTATCAATATTCATGCACAAGTTGTCGATCAACTTACGTAGTTTGATTTACAAAACGTTTCTTACCAAAACGAAAGAATTTGGCGGTTAAAAATTCTGTGAATGCACGCAAGCGATTGCGAGGATTAATACTGAAACCTTCTACTTTTTATCCCATATTTCCATTCAATTACCAACCTAATGCAATAAAATAAATCAGTAATCCATTTACAAAGCGCTGTGGCTAAACATTGTCCAATCGGAAATATACAAGGAGAAAAAAGCATTCACAGGCATTGTACCGGATCTTAATTGGTGCACAGAAATGATCGGATGTTTCTCTGTTTCACACACTCTACTCGTTCCAATTTTCTGATTTAAAAAATCTTTTCAAAGATGTTTGTTCGTTTGTACACAATTTATGGTAAAATTAGGAAGCATTTTGTCTTGCATTTGACAAATTCATTTAATGCTTTAACACAGGAGCAGCATTATGTATTTTATGCGAGTTTGCATTCTAAAATAAATGACAGATACGTGTATTTTAACATATTTTCAGGCCGGGCTACGAGAAGATCGTCACCGGCGAGGGCATGCCACTGCCCGAGGACACACGAAAAAAAGGTGATCTCATCATTCGTTTCAATGTTCTCTTCCCAGTACGTCTCAGTTTGGAACAGAAAGAACTTATCGAAAAAGCGTTGTTTCCAAAAGTCGAGCCATAGTGCGATAGCAAATTTTAATTCATAACTGAACAAACATAACATTTGCCGTGAAAATCTGATCATTTTTATAGTTTGAAACCTATCTTTCTATCTGTGTTTTGTTAAGAATCAGCAAAGCACGCGAAACAAACGGATTGGAATCGATTACATGAAAACAGCTTATCCAATGTTTAAATTGATTTCTTTGTTTACCATCAGCTGATGTGATAGCAAAAATCTAAACGTAACTGTGGAGTTGCTTGCATTGTCCACATTTAAACACCACAGTTTGCAGTTCACAATGTTTTGCAAAGTGTAAGTCATTGGCCAGCAGACATTCTAATCTTGAGCATTTCAGCAAATATGTACTCGACCTTCAATTGTCTAATAAAGCTGAGCTAACTTTCTCGAGTTAAGTGTTGACTGAAATCTAGACTGCAACGGGTCTATGCAGCGGGACAACTTGAAACGTTAACATGCATTATTTCATTCGAAAATATGATTTAGTATATCATGATAATAGCTACAATTGGCTCTCTTGACGATCAAGGGATTTATAAATGCCTAATCAATAAATCTCTTAGTGACAAATTACGATGTTGGGAATATTATGGCAGGTATTTATTTTATATTGTAAACACAAGCTATCGAAATACTTACGTAGTTTTAGACTAGTGCATTTGGGTAGTACTATTAACGTTGAGACGAAAACCACGCTAGCGGTTTCTGGTAAACTTTTCCAAGGCTAATATGGAAACGGAGTTTAGGCATTTGCTTCATCGAGGCAATTTGTCCTCCGTTAAATTTCATTAATGACATTTGATCGGTAATACTTCGGCCAATATAGCCAAACAACCCTGGTTCTCCTGACTGACTGTAATTATTCTGTGCTATGCGGGCTAAAAGATATCATATAGAAATCTAGGCCAGCGAATTGATTACCTGATGGTTGTAGCTGAATAATTTCTACAAGTATTGGCACACTTGATGTCATTTGTGGTGTTTCGATAGGATTTGCATGGTGAAATGGTCTTTACAAACTAAGTCAGTCAGTACTATAAGATATTCAGTAGAGCTAAGTTTTGGTAGATAGTGTAAACTGCTCCTGCTTATAACGTTACACGCCACAACTTATAACTTCGTTGCAAATCAATCAACAGCGAACAAATAATCAAATGTCAACCTCTTCTCCGCACCAAATGAGTGAAAATTAAAAACGTTACATAGCTCAATTTCCTAACAAATGCCACTGTATACACCGTCATAATTAACTGACGCAATGTTTGGATAGGCAATTGCACATCTCGTCAATTATGGGGCACTCTTGTCATTATGATAAACGTAATTGTCATCATAATCATCATCCAAAAGCTGCATTACATATATAAGAGGTAAAGATAAGTTTCTGCAGAATAGCTCTGAATTTATTCTTAGATATGTTTGGGACACACAGGACTACTCTATCGCACAAAATTACGGCGGATTGTGATTTTGCTTATCTTAACACTTGTAATTAGCCTACATGATTGAAAAAATCTGACAACGCAGAAGTACCATCCTAATAGCCAAATGTGTCATAAGAATGCATAAACTTTAAAGTAAGCATTAAAAGCATGCTATCAACTAGAAGAGATGCAGTAATCTCAGAAAATATTGGATTCAATAAGCATATATTTTTGTGCTTTCTTTGTTATCATTTTTGTGATGATGGAACGAGCTCTTAGGATGACTTCGGGAACTCGTACTCGAAACGTAAGCCCAACGCATAAAAACTTGCATTGAATAAATCTCAATAAAACAAAGAGTAGGAATAAATTCTGGGCTTCTATCCAGGGTACTTAGACGGTCATGTTTTACAGCTTCAGCTGTGCCAACTATGAAGAGACAATGTGAATTTTCAGCAATTTTCTTTAAATCTCAAAGCAGAGTAGATCAGTGCCATGAGCAAATCTGAATTATGAAACTAGGCCGTTTTCAAATTTATGCGCTTTTTGCAAATCCCATCATTACCTATGAGTATTCCAATTTTTCATAATGAAAAGACAGTATCTTCCTAAAAATCTAATACATTCGCAAAATCGAAACATTTTTTGCATAAACATCCCCCTCCAAATCTAATTATACTACTATACGAAAATGCAGTATTATTACTTTAAGGTGTAATGAAATTCCTAGCTTAAAAGAATTTGTCTACAAACTTAGCTGATAATTTTGATTTTGACTGTAGCCACATGTAAATAGAATCATAACAATTATCGTGCTTAAAAAGTACCAATGAAAAACAATAAAATTCAGTTTACTAACGAATATTTCACATAATTATATTTTAATGTTTACGCGAAATTTGCAAAAAAACTATTTATGTTAAATGTTGACACACACCAGCGACAGTCACTGCAACAAAGTACATAATTTTGGAAGCATGTGTTTGTCCAATGCGGATAACAGAATTGTTTATAAAGGTGTTAGTTGTCATTGAAAAATGCTATATTGTGGAAACGTTAAGAAAAGGCTATTCCATGGCAGTTTTACGCAAACTTTCGCTATCCAACGGTCATAAGAAATAATAAGAGAAGTATACATAGTGAAAAAAACATAATCTCGTTCTTCATTATTAGATTTTTTCTGATACAACTAATGCCATCCGTTGTTTGTTCCTCCGAAATTAACCTGTTTGGATAAATAGGATATTTTTAGCTTGATTTGGCAGCAGTTTAGAAGTAAATTTCACAAAATTTTATCAAAAGACAGTAATAAATTAGAATATTTCATTCTTTTTGGACATGTTGAAATGGGAAAATGTCATTTTCCACTAAAGTTAACATTTTTTCTATAAAGAAATAACAATATAAATGTGATCATGAATGTCATGTTTAAACTATCAGGTTGTAAACAGGATGGGAATCGTATTCCGATTTGTAGAAGTATACATTTATGATTTCAGATTTTATTTTCTATATATATGTTTCAAACGGAATAAACTTTATTACCACAAAATACCAGTAAAAGTTTAAATATTTCGGTGTTGATTTCCATACACAACTCTACATATCACGAATTTAGATCAACACGTATAAAATATGTCTTTTGTAATAAAATTACCTTATTTGTTGCGAATTAGCAAAATGATACCTTTCGGCATTTAGCTATGTATCTGTAAAGTTATGCATAAAGAACATATGCTTAACTATTAATGGCATCATCATTGACTCCTCCCGTTTTAATAAGAATGAAAAGACTTGTTTTTAAAACAGCGTTTTTCATTCATGCATACAGTTTAAAATGATCTTTTTCAAAATTCCAAATAAATTCAAGATTTATATTTATTTATAAATAAAAGCTAATTTGATAATCTGCTTTCTGTTGTTCTAACAAATCCTTGATGCATATATCGCGAAAAGTACCTGAATAAATAAATACTGTACCTACCTGTAGGTAAGAAGATTGAATTACGGTCGTGCTAACATGCATAAAAACACCATGAAACGTGAACTTACTTGCGGACCTACATACATAATAACACACAAAAAATACTTGCGTTCGTATAAGCATACATACCTACGCACATAAATGCCTACTTGAAAAAATAATTCAATTCATAAAATTTAAATAAGTAAATTCATACAAAAATCCACACGTTCGTATATTCATGCTTTCAGTATAGGCTAAACATTGCATACGGTAGCCATGGCAATTCATCCACTAGACCAGTTTTCTCTCTATTGTGAGTGTACTTCTAGTACTGACTAGAAATTGCCGCGAAAGGGACACGAACCCGGGGAACAAATGCTTCGGAGTCTGACTCCATCCTCTACGCAATCCGTGCCGCATACTAAACACAATGTGAAGTCCTTAACAAACCTATGTTTCTGATTACCTTTCCATTCAGATGGAGCTCATTTGGAATGTCTAAACCGGTCTGATGGATGAATTTCTTTTGCTAAAAGATGCAATGTTAAGTTTATACTAAAAATATTTACAATACAAAAACTGATATTATACCAGAGTTATTTGTTTCCCACAACAACCAGGCGAAATAGAAGAGGCCAAACTGGCACAGTCTTAATTTTCTATTAGAATTAGGTGACTTAATGTACAATACAAATCCACATTTAACTAAATGTTATAGTTAAGCCCCGATGAGGCTTCAGTTCATTATGCTGATGTTATTCTGTTTAGTAGTAGTTTTTAAAAGTATGAATAGCCACATAAAATCATACGTACAAAATAGTGGCTGAGACCTAGTAAGTGGTCATAACGAATTCGACTGACGACGTTTTATAGCATTGGAAACTGTTCCAATGAGAACGCATGGTCTTTGACAAACAATACCAATGCATTAAAAGTAGGCGATAGGAAGATAAAGATTAGATTTCCGAAAATTTTTTCGTAGCGTACTCGATCATCGTTAATGATGGTAAATCTGGTTGGGATGTTCGAACGATTGTACGCATTAAGTGCAAGCCGTTGGATTTTGGTAAGAGTTAAATGACAGCGGAATACAATAGCTGGAAAGGTGCTACTTTGCGTGAAAACTTACACATAATTTATCGATTTAAATCAATTAATACTTGCGTTATGAAATGATACCATACATGCTCATAATTTTTATGCAAAAAATCTAATAACGAGTAGATGCTCATATTACATAACACTAATGACAGAAAGAATGTATCCCTGGTTCAGACTAATGTACATTTTTGCTTGAATGGGCCGTTGCATAGAATAATTAAATAGAAAACTGTTAGCAGCAAGAAAATACAAAATTATTTAGAACATACGTGTAGTTAGTTATAGAAAGTAGGCGAATATTAATGAACAAATTGATTTTTCTTAAATACTTAATCTTAAATATGATGGAAAACATGAGAATTAAGTGCTGGGCTAATTCCAAACCAAGAATAAATGGCGAAATTGAAATACGCAGATAAGAGTGTTTAAATTACAACGAAGCCAATATTTTAATACAAAATACGAAAGTAATGCAAGTTAAACAGGCATATTGGATGTAGAACCTGAACGAAATTTTATAAAAACCGAATAATGCAGATGATTGCTCCGAAAAATAATATGAGGACCACGCGGCTCCAGTCATGAGATGCTGAAATAAAAGATAGATCAAGAGGTTAGGCGTTCATTTTACCATTCACTTAGGTAAACTTTGATTTGAAACGGCCCAACAATAGAAAAAACGGCTTTCTATTGGAGTGATGGAAAGGCAAGCAAAAAGTGTTGAATAAAAAAAAATAATATACTTTAATTTAAAATACGAACCTTAAAAATAATTATATTTGAGAGAGTTCAATAAACACATTTCACGGTAGACAAAGATCCCTTAGTGAACAAATTGCGCAAAGCGAAAATAAAATTGGTCAGATAAAAAATACTTTTATAGTATCTACAAATTAAAATATATATCTGCCTAGGGTAAAAAATAGAAAGTTTAAACGGAGTGTTTGAAATAAGGGAACGTTCAATCATTTGCGTACATTACCACCAATTCAGACAGTTGCCGAACAGAAATTTTTGTTTCCATAATCAACACAGATTCATAAGTTGATAGCTCATTTCCATTATGGCATTTGTTAAGTATCGTAAAGATAATATCCAGTGACACATCCGGGCGAGGGTCCAATAATGCATTGCGTCCTTGCGGATGTTTATTAACTATTGGACAAACCACAGGCACTTCGATTACAATATTCTTTCACTCTAGTTGTTATTCGTCTGGTTGTATATTAATCAATAATATTAAATGTCGACATTGACGGCTGTTATTTATTTATCGAACTGAGTAAATACTGACAAATGTATATATAATTGAGACCGTGTTTATAAGAATCTCGCAACCTCGATCCAACGAATTTAAATCACCACCCGCACAATCAATGATTGTGTAAGTAAATATCTTTTGTGAGACATTGTTAATAAATGCAAACGCGCTATCATTTATAACATGTACAGTTTAGCTGCTTCATTAGTTTCGTTTGTTAAACTTGTGAGGCATATTGCAAATGAGGAAGGCTGTCGATAAGTTTAGCCAAAATATCTTACCAAAAGAAAACATCTTCAACAATGAAAGCTGGGTTAGACAAAACGCAGATCAGGTAATCATCAGTAAATAACAGCAAACCGAATAACGATGATCAATCCGCAAAACATATAGAAGTGTTAGAAAAGCCGCTCTGTTCACGGCGGTATCCTCGGTGATGCACCTTCCTCCAGACCACCCCTGCTGACTCCCTCCCGATTTGAAGGCCTCCCTCTCACTTTTAGCCCTTACTCCGCAACCAGCCCTCCCTCTCAGTCTCAAGCTCTACCACGTCGCCGAGGCCGACCACGCCGCGCCAAGCCTCCTAACAACGAAACCTCTCTCCCTAGTTCGTCCGCAAGGTCCACATCTCCACGACAAGCTATTCCTGGGACGGATGCCACCACCCGGAGACCGAACAAACGTAGGTCTGCCAAGGCCATTCGGGACTTTGACCCAGC
>JAQBSW010011634.1:0-19410 GCA_029291075.1 Eudiplozoon nipponicum
TTTGGTTTATCCTTCTGGTCACAACTGAACTAATTTGTTACTAGGTTCGCAAAACCTAATACATACTTGCATATACATGCACTATTTAGAAACAACTGGTTTAAAACCATTTATCAATGGAGCTCATTTTTACGTGCGCAACGTTGACGATACTTTCATGGTCGTTGAAAAGGATGAAGATACAAATTCACTGCTACATCACATAAAAAAGGTAGACCAGGCAATCAAGTTTACAATAGAAGAAGAAAAAAACGGATATTTATCCTTCCCAGATGTAGGAATAACGAGAGATGAAGAAGGTACTCTCTCAAGGTCAGTTCACAAGAAATCAAGCTGGACTGCACAGTATATCCATTATATGAGTAGTGTGCCAAGGGCGTACAAAAGGAACTTAATAATAAATTTGTGCACACGAATACGCAGGATTTGTTCACCGGACAACATTGAAGTAGAGCTAAATTTGCTTCGCGAAGCGTTGCGAAATAATGGCTATCCGGATTGGTTCATCGAATACAACTTGAGGCAACGCAACAAAATCGAGGCCAATATGGAAGAAAAACAAACTCCCCAGATAGTAACGCTTAGTGTTCCCTTTGGAGGTGATCTTCCAGCGGAAATCTTCAACCGAAATTAATTCGAGCGACAAAAGCACAGTTTCCATCAATACAGGTGAGAGTGGTGTTCAACACAACAAAACTGATGCACACGAATGAAAAAGATAGCCTCTCTGTGACGTCAACACCTTTGTCTGTATACAAATTTCAATGTACCTGCAATGCTCAATACATCGGCAGATCACAAAAGAGGCTCGAAACTAGAATAAATCAGCATCTCCCTCAAAAACTATTAAAGAGGGGTGCAGCTCCTGCACAAAAATCAGCAATTTGCGAACATGTACTACTCACAGGTCATGCTGTTAGTAGTAACAAATTTTCAGTTCTCCACGAGGCAAAAACAGAGAAAATGCTTCTGGCTTTTGAAGCTATTGCAATTAATAAGCTGAAGCCCTGCTTAAACGTGCAGAAAATAATTCAAAAGGAAATTAAATTGGACTGGAACAAAGACATAACTGACATGCCTTTAAAAATAGCCAACGCTTTGCAAAATACGACACATACATCAATTACAGACGCAATTACAATGAAAGCGATGACACACCAAATGGCGTTACGCAAAAGCAGTGGTCTAAATTGCGCAGAAGTATTGGTCTAAATTGCGAAAAACAACGGCTAGCATAACGAAGACGAGATTTGTTACGACAAATGTACAGTGGGATTGGATGAACGAATATACTAACGAATCCAGAATAATGGCTGTAGATACTGGTAGAAATAAGATTTATTAATAAATGTTATTCCATGGAGTACGTTGTTTTGTTATTACATTTTAAAAAATGGTGAAAATAGAAACGATCAATATATATATATATATATATATATATATATATATATATATATATATATATATATATATATATACTCTCTCTCTATATATATTGCGGCTTGATCCCCGTTCGTTATATTTCAATCTTGATTTTATCAATGAAAAATGAAGACGAAACTGCGTCAATATGTGTATCTATCGGTCATTTCAAAATAGTATGCAACTAAATATACTGGGATTTGCTTTTTAAAAGCCAGTGTAATTTACAATAATGACATATTAATTTCCAATTTCTGCACATTTGTGTTTCTACTGCTATCGTCAAGTAGAAATATTGTTTAGCTAGAAAATAACGATCTTTATAACTTGTAACTAGCCTGCAGTTGCTGTTTAACTTTGTTTAAAACCGCCAGGTGAGTAGTTACTTTTAATGGCTCAGGCGATGCCATTAGACATATTTACCGCAAAATTCCGAGAATAGAGAAATGTCTATATCTCTTTGTAGAACCCTGCTAAATTTACTTCATTACCCTGTTAGTGTTCTTCTGGCAGTTGAACATCAGTCAACATAGTTGCAGAAGCAGGGTGTGAAGAATGCTATGTTGAGGGCCACGGTGAGTCTTGCTGATGATATATGGGGAAGCACCAAGAGGCTACAACAGTATGAAACCGATTATTAAATTAAGCGATTACGATTGTCTTGAATCGCAGCAGCAAGAGTGGGCGCGACTGGCGGCAAGATGTGCTAGCGAAATCGCGTGTGCAAAACAGCGTTTGAAGACAGCGAACGTCGAAAGAGACCGAGAAAGCCAGGCGCTAGCGAGTGCAGACAATAAAAACATTGGCGTGTGTTGCGTAGCAAATGCTTTGCGCTTATATAATTGATGAATTACAGGTGATTAGTTAATAATCAGATCAGATAGTATGCTTTCTTAATAAACTTCATGCAGTGAATGAAATCGTGCATTAATTTACAAGATGTCGGCGATATCATATGATCCGTTTCACAATTTTTATCTCCAAAAAATAAAAAAATAGTAAAGCAAAAATCCCTCTGGCGAGAAAATTATAACTGCATAGAAGTGCTCGGACCCAGTTAAGATACTTGTTAACGATCTTCCCATAGGTTAACAGAGATATATCGTAATAAGCTGAAGCTGAGCTCTGCACAATAATTAATTGCTTCATCGATGGTATAATGCCAAATTATCACTGGTTACTGCTGTAAAAATAGTTGACCTTAATGGCCGCCAATACCGTGTAAAGCAAAATCGAAGTGTGTTGATATTTTTTGAGAACCGAAGCCTCAGAGTTGCAAAGTGGAATGCAACAGGCGATGCCAGAACTAGTTTGACGTTTACTGGGCAGATTTTAAAACTATCAATGAGAGGAGATCGATAAGATCAAAGGAACTGGTGTATGCTCAACATTGTGAAAAGTCGATTACGCTGGTTAGGCTTCTGTTTTAGAAGGCCAGCTGCACATCCTGATCGCCAGACACCAGGAGCAAAACCAGTTATTGGCTGTGAGCGCAGGAGAATTAAGCCAGCCCTCTCTTCGCCGGATACTGTTATTGACTACATTGATCACACGGTCATAGCGCAGCGTAAACATGGTTCAATGTAGATGCATAGTTCAATATTCCTGAATTATGCTGGCTCCTCTTGATCCAACCCTCCACGAGACCGAGCTTCTTATTTAATGTTTCATTGCTGTTATTGTTATATACCATCAAATGCATTTCCCACAAGTTTATAATTTTTATCAAGATAATTTTTCCTATTATTATTTCCGGGGTAAGCGAACATTACCAATGCAAATAATGAAGAATGTTGTTAGAATCGTCCGGAATATCATAATTTTTTTGAAAATGACTTTTAGTCAGATCACTTTTAATTAAAACAAGTGAAGCAATAATTTTTTAAATGACGAGAAATTGCACGAATTTGTTTTGTTACATAAAGATTAGATACTGTCTTTTATGGATAACTAATATATATGCAATTGTATATTAGGAGTTGCGCACCTAGTAACAAATTAGTTCAAATATGACCAGAATGATAATCCAAAGACGGCATGAGCGCAACGTTTTATCGCATACACACATTCCTTTCGTGCTTCCTGGCTCCGTATCAGTAGGAGCCGGTATTACGCATTATGCCTACTATATATTTGGATGAGGAATGAAGGAAAATTGGATGGTACTGTCTCTTATACGAATGTGTAAACCTGCAGTAGGGCAGCAATCTTCAAGTAAAGTCTTCGACAATTCGACTTCAAAGCCAACACACCATATATAATATATAACAAACCTATGTCTGTTGAGTCAGTACCCGATACTAACACAATAGTTGCCGAGTAGGTACATGGTTCCAACCCAATTGTTTGCAAGATATGTCAAAGTTCACCAAAATTGTGAAATTCAACTACTTCTGAACGCATGTTGCTCCAGAAAATACATAAACTCTCGCCTTGATCAATATCAGTTATCATTTTCGTGATAATCATGACTTCATTCAATTAAATATATAAAAGTTAGATACTATTTGTACAATTTAAATTTGCTTGGGATGACTGAGGACAAACTAAATACAAAAAATTGATTTTAATTCAATAAAATAGCATACTTTTATATGCGTTCTCTCTGAAAATAGGTTGACTCAATTCCACAAACTTGTGTGCCGGATTAAAACCCATTATTATCACGCAATTTGACAAAACAGTATTTTAAACGATTATGCGAAATTGAAAGCAGCATAGTTTCATTTTTTAAACACAACCCGTCAACAAAAAGACGGGGATATATCTACATTGATTATGATCCTTTAAATATCATTCAAGCGTGAGACGTCAATACCAACATTCCTTGTGTGACTTCACTATCGATTTTTTTCTTAATATTACAATCGTTTATATTTCCACTGAATTTGTTTCAGTTGAGCAAACAACATTCTCTGGAGAATTGTCTCAAATCTCCTCAAATATATTACTCTCTGAAAAGTAGCAATATCTTAATATTTCTGTGCTTATTCGATTTTATGTGCGTGTATTTACTATGCTTTTCAATTTTGGCACTATCATGCAAAAGTTGTGCAATGTTTTCTTCAAGTAAACATCTGACCATGTCAATTACGTTAAGTTACAATATTATCTCGTTCTGGTTACTAAACCATGAAGAATTCTACATTCAAGCACGTCTAACATAAGCCATTGATTTCCCTACTGGATCCAAGTATTAAGCTCGTCACGCATCATCCGACCATAAATTTACATCATTTAAAAATATATTCTGCCTAAGTTCATGTTAACATTTTTTAAAGGTAACCATCATCTATCACCTGTCTCACTTCCATTTTAGGGATATTTCTCAGTATTTTAGATTAAAATACTTTTGACAACATCATTTTTTTAATTATAATTCCTACAAATTTCGGAAATTGTGTCAAAATATAAATTTTGCTTCACACGGAAATGCATAATACTAATCAAAGTCTCGTAGTTCTTCTTAGAATATGGTAGAAATTGAGGTTGCTTCATTGCAGCACGAAAAATACTCACAGGTGATAATTCTTTAGTACGAATCTAAAATGCACAAAATATTAATTAAATGAATTGCAATACAAATTTTAAGTTCTTACTTCATGAGAAAATTCGGCAGACGCATTTTTCTCGACTTCAATTCCACATTTTAATGTCGATAACTATAGTTCATGTAGAGTGGTTAAAATTAAAAATATGTACAAGTAAATGTATTAAACATTTTTAGTGGATATAGTTGACAGAAGTACAACTTTATCCGTCAGTGCAAGTTGAAGAAAGTGTAATATGAGAAAACCGCTCAATTATTTATTCTAATTAATGCTATCACCGCCCGCGCAACCAATGTGCGTTTAACCGCTCAAGTATTGTTACGATGGCTCCGAACCATACAATTTTCATGTTGACAGAAGTACAACTTTATCCGTCAGTGCAAGTTGAAGAAAGTGTAATATGAGAAAACCGCTCAATTATTTATTCTAATTAATGCTATCACCGCCCGCGCAACCAATGTGCGTTTAACCGCTCAAGTATTGTTACGATGGCTCCGAACCATACAATTTTCCAGCCTGATGATCATCAAGCCAAAGCTCATCGTAACAGCAGTGTTCTTTTGATACTTCTCTTTCAGTAAATTTTCTGTGGGCATTATTGCATTATTTTCTTTCGTGCTCACGAAATCTTTCTTAAATAATAATAAGAATAAAATATATTATGTTTGCTAGATTTGGTGTTGTGAATTAGGTATTGGTGCATGTAAAAACCAGTAAAGATTTTCATCAGAAGCATTATTTAAACGAAACACTTAGTGAACGAAAGAGTGTCTTGAAAAAACCAGAAACTAAATAAAATAAGATAAAAAATCTATCGAAGCAACTAACAAAACAAATTGTGCATTATGTGTTGCACACCTAGAAACAAATTAGTTCAAATATAACCAGAAGGATAAACTGAAGTCAGCATCAACGGCAAGGGCATTCTCATGGGCTGACTTTCTATTATCATTCTGGTCGAAATTGACCTAATTTGTTACTAGGTTTGCAACACTTAATACAAAATTGCATATATGTAATTGTTCTCCGCAACAAACTGTATATAACTATCATATATGTTTAATTAAATGAAGTCATGAATACCGCGAAAAATGATAACTGATATTGATCAAGGCGAGAATGTATGTAATTTCTGGAGTAACATGTGTTCAGAAATAGTTGAATTTTACAATTTTGGTGAACTTTGACATATCTCGCAAACCATTGGGTTGGAACCATGTACCTACTCGGCAACCATTGTGTTGGAGTCAGGTACTGACTCAACAGACACAGGTTTGGTATATATTATATATGGTGCGTTGGCTTTGAAGTCGAATTGTCGAAGACTTTAATTGAAGTTTGCTGCCCTACTGCAGGTTTACACATTCGTATAAGAGATGGACCGTCCAATTGTCCTTCATTCCTCATCCAAATATATAGTGGACATAATGCGTAATAACGGCTCCTACTGATACGGCGCCTGGATGCGATTAAACGTTGCGCTCATGCCGTCTTTGGTTTATCCTTCTGGTCATATTTGAACTAATTTGTTACTAGGTGCGCAACTCCTAATTACACAATTGCATATATATTAGTTCTCCCTAAAAGACAGTATCTAATCTTTATGTAACAAAACGAATTCGTGCAATTTCTCGTCATTTAAGAAATTATTGCTTCACTTGTTTTAATTTAAAGTGATCTGACTAAAACTCATTTTCGAACAAATTATGATATTCCGGACGATTCTAACAACATTCTTCATTATTTGCATTGGTACTGTTCGCTTACCCCGGAAATAATAATAGGAAAAATCATCTTGATAAAAATTATAAACTTGTGGGAAATGAATTTGATGGGATATAACAATAACAGCAATGAAACATTAAATAAGGAGCTCGGTCTCGTGCAGGGTTGGATCAAGAGGAGCCAGCATTATTCAGGAATATTGAACTATGCCTCTACATTGAACCCTGTTTACTTTCAGACACCCAGAGATTTTCGTCCACTCAATTTGCTCTTGGCTGGTGAGAGTACGCTGCCCTATGACCGTGTGATCAATATAGTCAATAACAATATCCGGCGAAGAGATGGCTGGCATATTTCTCCTACGCTCACAACCAACAACTAGAGTTGCTCCGGGGGTCTGGCGACCAGGATGTGCAACTGGCCTTCGAAAACAGTAGCCTTACCAGCGTAATCAAAGTTCCATATCAAGGTTCGTTTTGGATTGAACATTAAAGCTCGGCCATATTTATCTAGTTGGTTCGTAAACAATGCTCATCACTAATAGCCCACGATTCAGTGATCGAAATAGTGTCAAGCTATAATATCGTGTAGCAAAAATGTTCATTTTTCGCCCGATTACATCCTGATTAAAGCATTTTGTTTGATAACAATGAATTAATTCAACGTTGCCATCTTGATACAAATACTAATCACAATATGTGCATAAATTTGTCAGTATAAACTAAATATTGTATAATGTAGAAAAGATAATTCATCCAGTAATATGGTTTCGTAGGTACTTGGAACTTATCACTTACTATTCAGAATTTATCACGGGCAAGATTCGAACCTGGGCACGTCAGCTTCGGAATGTATTGTTCTAACCACTGAGCCACCCTGCCGCATAGTACACACACGTTTCAGCTACATACTAACTAATGATTCTTGGTTCGACTTTCCTTTAGATGGAGCCTAAACAGTTTACCCTTAGACCGAAAAGTCCAACTAACTATCACCAATCATTACAGAACAGACACCACGCTACCTGGGGATGTGTTAATGAATTGAATTTTTATATTATTAAATGAACATTAGTTGCGCGGGTGGTAATAACAGTTATTTAAATCAAGTTTGCTATCTTGATATAAACACTGGTCTACTGCATAAATTGGCTTTTTAACATTGTAAAATGTTTAGTTAATACTGACAGTAGTATGCACAGAATGGAATTGGGGTTTATATCAAGATCCCAACCATGATTTAAATAGAATTGGATTGTTACTTTACCGATGAAAATCTAAAGCATACACATATTTTCAGAGTTACATACAAAAAATACACAAACGTAATTCAACAAGTCATATTCAGATCATAGTATGTACTAGGTGTTGCGAACCTAGTAACAAATTAGTTCAGTTGTGACCAGAAGGATAAACCAAAGGTAGCATGAACGGAAAGTATAATCTCATGCACATTCGTTTCGTTCATGCTACCTTTGGTTTATCCTTCTGGTCACAACTGAACAAATTTGTTACTAGGTTCGCAACACCTAATACATACCTGCATATATATTAGTTCTTCGCAACAAACAGTATTTAACTGTAATATTCGGATCATGTACGAAATTCTGCTGTTCATTTCACTGTGTGAATATTACGGTTGAAATTCCTAGTTTGTTTTCATCATTTACTTTGAAGGGCACGCGTGAACGAGCCTTCTTTGGAATCTGATTTTTAAAACCAATGAGATCAGCCATCGCAGCATCTTGGTTTTCATTACGAGCAGCACTTAGTCTAATACGCGTCATAGTGGTCTTCGTTCACAATTGGCTAGTTCTACATTTATAGCGCGCAAAGCAGTAATTGCATGTGTATAAATAAACACTAAAGGTATGTTCGCTTGCACGAATTTGATCATTTGCATCTACGTTTGGCAGACTTGTTGGTGAAAAATACACCCAAATATGTAGTCAAATCATTTCTATTCGGTTAGTTAATAAATTGGATCGGAAAGTCAAGCATATTATTTTTTCACACTCTATTAATGATTTTGCTTAACTAATCTGCCTTCCTCTTATTGCACACGTGCAACAGGCCCACAAAAACGAAGCCAGAGCATTTTGCATAATGCTACAGAACTGAGTCTCCAAGCGAATTCAAATGAATTATTTTATGATAATTATAAACGTTTGGTCAAATAAATAATTATCTATCTTTAGTTATTTTTTTTACATATATTTTGTGGCCAAAATATTAATCATTATGCTCAACTCACCTTCAATGGTGCAAAATTTTACGCAGAAACTAGTTCTTAATAATTAACTCAATTTTAACTCTCCAATAGCGATTATTGGTTTGATTCTATTTGTGCTTTATTGCTAGACTGACCTAGCAATTAATTACAGCTGGACATTATCATGCTACATGGATCCATAATATTCACAAAACGCACAATTTCAATAAAAGTAAATGAACCGTGTCCTTGCTGATTGTATCCTCAGTCTACGGCTGTTACGATACGTGTTAACGTATGGTTACCAATTTTTAATGCATTTATAAAACATACATAATGTTCATAGATTAATATTAATTTCCAATGTAAACTAATCATTGTAAAATGTCGAAAAACTATTCATCTATTAGAAATTCCCGATAAAAAAGTAACCGATTCATTTGATAACTTATACTGTGTTTCGTTTATGTTGATAACATCTATAATCAAAATCCTGCCATTTAACATCCATTCGATATAACCTCTCCTGGTGGCATGGTGTATTTTTTATAATAATAGATCAGGGTACATAGACCCATAAGTCAATTTTGTCCACCAGCCCCCAAATACAAGTATTTGACTCCATTTGCGCTATTTCTCAGTGAGATAATAACGCGACTGTTAGTCTTAAAGTAGATCGTTTCTCGGGTCGTAAAGTTTGGCGGAAGACTAAGCAATGCGTCTTAGAGTGTGTCACGTGTCAAAAGCATAAGATTAACCGACGCACTCATACTAAGTTGGAGCATTTCCGAACGATGACGTCACGCCTAGGCATTTTTCACCCTTACATATTTAATCCAATTAACTTGTCTCACGATTGCCCTTGACCACGATGTTGAGCATACACTAGCTTCTTTGATCTTATCGATCTCCTCTCATTGACAGTGTTCAAGTCTGCCCAGTAAGTGCCAACTTAAATCTGGCATCGCCTGTTGCAATCCACTTTGCAATTCTGGCGCTTCGGCTCTTAAAACATACCAACATCGTTCTATTTTTCTTCACGCGGTATTGGTGACCACTAAGGCTAACAATTTTTTCAGTAATAACCAGTGATTATTTGGCATCATATCCTGGATGAAGAAGTTAACGACTATACACCAGCCCAGCCTGAGCGCATTATGATATATCTCTGTTAACCTACGCGAAGATCATTAACCAGTATCTTGACAGGGATCGAACACTTCTCTACAGTTCTAATCAAGTCTTGCCAAGGGGGTTTTTTCTTTACTTTTTTATTCACTTTCGTAGATGCAAATGGTGAAATGGATCAAATGAAATAGCCGATATCTTGTAAATTTATTCAAATTTAATACTGGAATTCACTAAGAAAGCACACTATCTGATCTGACTATTAATTAATCACCTATAATTTATCAAGTATATAAGCGAAATGCATTTGCTATGCAGAACACGCTTACTTGCTAATTATCTGCACACACTATCACCTGTCTTTCTCGGTCTCTTTCGACGTTCGATAACTTCAAACTCTGTTTAAGATTACCACATTTGCTTAAATCTGCTATTGTGATCAGTGTTGTGTTGCCTGATGATGGTGCTGGAAAGTAGGCACCGAAACGTCGCCAGTAAACAAAGATGTGATAGAACCGCATTTCCAATTGAAGTAAAAATGAGTCAACCCGATCAAAGACAAAACAAAATTGGAAATAGTGACAAATCGGATCTTTGTGTAACTGCTCGTGTACAGCTATTACCCGCGTACGCAAAACGCGGCATTGATAACCTGAATGCTTACACACCGCAAAATATTGAGTTCAAAATCTGTTTAAGATACGCAAATTCATTAGCACATCTTGTCGTCAGTCGCACGAATTCTTGCTGTTGCGCTTCCAGGATATTGTAATCGCTTATTTTAATAAACGGATTCATATGTTTGTAGCCTCTTGGTGTTGCCACATGTATCATCAATATCGCATTTGTCACATCCGACTTCTGCTAATCTACTGATTAATGTTCATCTGCCACAAGATCACAAACAAGGCATTGGGATACATATAGAAGGGCTCTAGAAGGACTTATAGACATCTACCACTGGCCTGGGACTATCACTATTCTCGGGATTTAGTGATAAATATGTCTAATGGTCCTCGCAAGGGCCATTAAAAGTAACTACTCCGTAAACGCCCCGGCTTCAAGTAAATGCCGTACGACGTTACAAACTCGGTTAAGGTGCTCTGAATAGAGATTTGTTACTGATAGGGGGGCCCTTAAGAGGGCCTGGTCGTGCGTTCTCCTGAATTAATCAGAGTGTGAAGATGTCCTGGAGCCTTGGGTGGACTCTGATTGTTGTTGCTCTTATTGTAGAGTTGTAATCACGATGTGGATAACGTCGTTCAGGTTCTGCAATTAATTGGCTCGTCTCGCTGGTTATACCGCAACAAGATGAGTCACGGATGTAGCCAATTGTTGGTGAAACTATCAAATCACCAGCGTAGGTATTGACAGCCGACAGAACGCACACGCGTGACGGAAGGCAGCATGCAATTGCAACAACTGACTTGCATGGTAAATTGCCGTGCTTAAATAGCATGCCATGCCTACTTGCACACTATTGGTTAAACGGCAAGTTTCGTTTTTTTCTCATTGGTGCAACGTAAATAAAATTGAATTTAATTTACGCAATATGTCGGCCATTAATTTGTGTCGTTACAACACTTTCCTCTCTGAAAAAAGGAAAAAAATTCCTCTCTGCGAGGCTAGATAAGAAATGCATGACAGAGTTCGAACAAAGTTAAGCAAAATTATGATGAACCATAAGTGCTGGGCTTAAATATGCTTGTTGGTTGCTTCAACAATGATATGATGCCAGGTAACCACTAGGAATTGCTGCACAAATTGTTAGCTCTAGTGGACGGTCATAGCACGTGAGGCAAAAATAGAGCAATGTAAGTTTTTGGAGCCGCAGCGTGAAGATTTCGAGGTAAATCGCCTCTGAATTTGCCAAGTTTAAGTTAAAACCTAAGCAGGTTGGATCGTTGTCAATGTGTTTGTATACGACCAAAGGAGCTAGAGTGCTCGACGTTGTGGTCATGACATTTGTAGAGTGGTCTTTGTGAAATAGATAAATTTGAGATATGCATTGAAAGTGGCCTGTACCATGATATGAAGCTGATCACTACTTAGTGTTGCTACACGAAAGCGTTAGCACTAAGTAGCTGGTCATACCAAAATAGGCAGTGTAATGTCATGTGTGAGAAATACATTATAATGTAAAATATATATACATTAAAATCAAAGATAATTGCATAAAATATGTACACGAACATTGCCTCAGAGATGGCATAATACCAAAGAACTGTTCACAAATGCTACACAATTGTTAGCTAAGAACAGGTGGTTATGCCACGTGAGACAATTACTAAAAATTAACGTAAAGTTTTTTAAAAAAAAATTTATAGTTAAATGTTAATGTTTAAAAAAAAATTAATTACGCGTTATACAAAGCAGGTTGAGATTGTGGGCAGACGGAGCATGAGACGTGTGTAGAAGGTTGAACGCTCTCAGGATCAGGTGGTTCGATAAACGGTTTTAACCTGTCTATGCTTACTGATGTCGGTGTAGCGCCCTGCATAATGATGAAGTATTTTGGTTGTTTTAGTAAAATCGGGTAAGGACCGCGATACTTGGGTTGTAGTGGTGCAACAGCAGTATTGTTGCGAACGAGTACTCCCTTGCAGCTGTGCAGCTGTGGGTGAACGAAGACTGGACGAGGCGTGTGTCTCGGCTGCTGTTCGGACATGTTACCGAAATGTAGTCGAAGGCGGGTAGCTTCGTTTTGTGGGTCATCTTGTGCCGGTAGTAGACGTGGGAGCTGACTAGGCAGGCGTAGATCCACGCCATACAAGAGTTGTGACGCAGACGTTTTAATGGATTCTCGAGTACGAGAACGCATGGCCAGCAGAACTAAAGGTAGTGTATCGACCCAGTTGCCATTAATGGACGAGGATGCTAAAGCTGCTTTGAGTTCCCTATGCATTCTCTACCATGCCATTAGCTTGGGGATGGTAGGCAGTCGTCTGGCGTAAGATGCAGTCCCATGTACCGCAAGGTGGTTTTGAAACGATCAGATGAGAAGCAAGTGCCTCTGTCCGTGATGACCTCATTGGGAACACCGTAATTGGATATCCATGCAGAGATAAAACCGTTAGTTACTTCGTCTGCAGAAATGGTGCCAGAGGAAATGGCATGTAAATGCACAAGATTCATTATGTTACGTGATTGTAGAAAAATGGGTGGTTGGACCAAAACTGAAGAAAGAATGAAGAGAAATTCCAAAGCGCGTTAATCAAAAGATCTGTAGGTGGCTCAAAAATGAGGAATGACAGAAAATACATTTTTCTAATTATTTTTATTTGAAAACGTATTTTGTCATTCTTTTGTGAATGGGAAACACAACGACATTCTTTCACCCATTTGAGACACAATCCTTTAAATTATTTTATTTTTAGTTTAGTCATTTTTATAAATTTGTAATCTGAATTCAGTAATAAATCCCGCATAGAATTATAACAGCATGAATATAACAAACAGTTTTTTCGCGAGACCTCAGCATGACTGCAAATTATGATACTTTAAATAGTCAATGTTTTTTTTGGAAAGCATGGGAAATACAGTTGGATTAAGCACATACGATGCGCTGCAACGAAAATGAAGTAGAAAATTTACATTCGGAACACGCATAAACGTGAATGTACACGCAAAAACTATCCTGGAAATCCATCTCATCTAGAGGGTTATTTTTATAAGTAGTGTTGTCAGCTATTACAGAAACGAGTTCACTTTCATACCAGGTGTGTCTAATCTAAAATGCTCTTTAAGTTCTGCCTACATAGCTCGCAGAGCAGCTATGACTCCTGTGTGAATAAACAATGTTGGACTATTCGATTGCAGAGAGCTTATCCTTTACATTTGTTTCATACTGTCATTTTTTTGTATAAGCAAATATCATTTGTATCCAAAAAGTAAGTGCTTCTGTAATGCTTCGATTAAATATTTCACATAGTGCGTTCCCTTTAAGAGTTATACTGATATATATCATCTTTTGTTTGAGTTTGGCTTCATTGCCTATTTGTCGTCGTTTATACTCCATGCTTGCTTCAGGAAACTTTTCTTGGCACCCGTTTAGTAATTAAGTGATTTTTAAGTCCGTGAGTTCTTGACATGGAAATTCATCACATCAAATATTTCGTTATTCTGTAGGATAAATTAAGTAACAAGTTTCACTTTAGGGAAACTGTGACGGCGCTGTGGTAATTAGTATATAGTCCTTTTTCATGTCTGCTTTCAATATATTTTCCTTTTAGAGTGCCATCTTCCCGTCTCAATTTCAATACATCAAGAAAAGGCAGTGCATTACAATTAAGATTTGTGCTCCAGCTAGTAAACTAACTGAATGCGATGGTCTACATTGTTATAATAGTCAAACATGTCATTTGTTTCGATATATTCATTTTACTATAAAGCTGTCATCAACATAGCTCATTTGTATGGCAATATTTTTTTAATAATTGGTTGTAAAAAATGTAGACCTAAGCTCGTAGACTCGGGCAATCAAACGGTTTGCGTCAAATATTGTCTACTAGATTAGTGGGTGTGGGGTTGCTGGGTGTTTTCTATCGATGAATTTACGAAATAAATCGATGGTTCTATCAACAAGGCCTTTGTCAAGATGGCCTTTTCACGTGTGTTATATTCCTTTTTTACGACAAATTTATACTTCATGCATTATTTATTTCCAAATTCAAATTGCAGATTTATTTTTCTAGATTGACGCGATAAGATCGTTCATAACTTTCTGGACATCTTATTTGTAATTAAAGAGTTGAGAAGTATAATAAATCAATTAATGATTGTACGGATGATAGCAACAACTCTTTAAAACAAGTTTGCGAGCTTGGAGTAAACATCAAGCCCATTGCATTTAACCAGTCATCGAACAACATAGCAAAACTGCCGCCGGTCGCACGCACTAACGCGTTTCGTCCTTTTATGTTTATCATCAGAGTACGACGGCAAACTGACTAGCGAGAATCAAACCGCAATGCACATCTGTAGAAAGCAAAATTAGATATGCGGCTCTCACCTTTAGGAGTCTCGCCAGCATTGTACTTGACTGGAAATTTCGGCTGCACAAAATCTATGCAGTCACAAACAATAACATTTTTCAGCTTTCACAGCCCACATTTTCAGTCAGATACTATTTATGCAAGATTCCCAGAGGTGAGAGTCGCATGTCTAAATTTGTTTTGCATATTTATGCAAAGCTATTTGATCCTAGCTAGTCAGTTTGCAATTGTACTCTGATGATGTTTATGGAAGGTCAAAACGCGCCAGTGCGTTTGACTAACGGTATTTTTGTCGGTTTTGTTCAAAAATTGGTTAAATTTAATTGGATTGATGTTTACATGAAGTTCGCACAATTGATTTAATGTAAAGTTGCTAAGTAGATTATCGCTTCTAAGAGCTTAGCGGCACCTCATGTGTAAACAAAATTGCCAGTTCAACAGAAGAAGTGGTTTAGATATCGTTTTTTATAGAGATTGGTGGAAAACTTCGGCGAGGACGATGCCATCTTGTTCAGATTTGGCTTACACATAAATTATTGAATGATCTCGTCATAAATGCTGAACCTAGCAAAGATCAAACGCGAGTTTATAGCTTCCCAGTCAAATAAGTCGTCAGTTGACTTAGTGATACTTAAATAAGACGACTTTCAATGCGTATTCGTGATCACAATCTGAAACGATAACTATTCCGCTATTGACCGATGATCACCTTGGAATGTCATAACAAGTTAGTTTATCAACTGTATTTGTTTCATGAATTACCAAGTGTTATACTTCATTAAATTATTCACGGATTTCTTTTATCTTATAACGCGAATTAAGTCTTAAACAGCTAAAGATTACAGAAATAAAAATAAATGTAAATATTGTACCACGTCTAAAGGCTCAGCCGCAAATAGTTTCCGCAAATACCTGAATTTTTAATAATAGATTTAGAGTGAGCACAACTAAACAAAAGTTGCTTATACCGCTTTGCCATCGAAGAGAGCCACCGTTTTGATTAGAAACATGTGAGGAGTTACCAAAAACAACGAAACCGATCTACTGGATGAATTTCCTTTTCTACACTATACAATACTTAGTTTGTAATGACAAATGTGTGTACATAACGAATCAGATGTTTATATCACGATCACAACCTTGATTAAAAGTAATTGTTGTCACCGCAAATGCCACCAACGTTCATTTAATTATATAAATGTTCATTTCAATACCACTTCCCCATGCAACGTGGTATCCATTCTATAATGACAGGTTGCGAACGGTTAGTCGGAACTTTGGGGCTTTAGGGATACTATATAGGCTGCACCGAAAGGACAGGCTAACCAAGAAACTTAAGTTAGCATATAACTGAAAATTGTGTTTAGTGTGCGGGAGGTTGGCTCAGTGGTTAGGGCACCAGTCTGACAAAGCGAAATAGTCGATCCGTTTAACAGCTAATCACAAGAGCAACAAACATTATTGATATAAAAGATATTTCGCTCATTTTTATCGTACTTTAAATTGTCAAAACCTGCATAAGTCACTCCAACATGTCCAACGGAAGGTTTTCCATTTTTTATTTAATTCTATTTTGCGATCTTGATAATATCACCAAGTCCATTATATATACATTTTGCAATATTAACTAATAATTGCAAAATGTGGAAAAGAAAATTCATGCAGCAGTCGGGTTTCACCATAATTGGGAACTATTCACTTACTGTCTATAATTTTCCGCGTACAGGGCTCGAACCTGGGTACATCTGCTTCTAAATATGTGCCTCTAACTTCTAAATCACTTCGCTACAGAGTGGGTTTGTGCAGCGTGCAGCAGAGTGGCGCAGTGGTTAGATTCACAAACTCCGACACAAACGTTCTCAGATTCGAGCCCCGAGTGCAGCAGAATTGTTGATATTTGTAGAGTTCCATATAAGAATGAAACCTGTTTACTTGATGAATTGCCATTTATACATTGTAAAGAGCATAGTTTATGCTGTTTATACATGGAATGCATAACTATATATGCGGTTCTCACCTCCAACAGTCTCGCATATATTGTATTTGACTGAAAATGTCGGCTGCAAAATTTCTATATAGTCAAGAACATTAACTTTTGCTGCTTTCGTCAAAATTAGATATGCGGCTTTCATCCCCACCACTCGCGCAATCAATCATTGATTAATTGTATTAACAATTTATATATATATATATATATATATATATATATATATATATATATATATATATATATATATGGCGATAGCTGCAAAGAGTTAACTTTCGTGACTGCAAATACTTTGTGCAGCCGGAATTTCCAGTCAAGTACAATGTATCGAGACTACTAGAGGTGAGAGCTACATGCCTAACTTTGCTTGCCATGAATATGGATAGCAGTTTGAGCCTCGTTAATCAGTTTGCCGCCATACTCTGATGATCATCATGGAAGGTCGAAACGCTTCAGTACGTGTGATTGACGATAATGTTTCCATGTCGTTTGACGACTGGTTAAATACAGTGGGATTGGTGTTTACTTCAAGCTCGCAAACTTGATCTAAAGAACCAGGGTCTATCATTTCATAACTTAGTTGTTTTAAAATTAAGAATGATTAATAAATTCAAACTCGTTTTTTAAGGGTTTAAATGTCAGATAGTGGTTTACCACGAAGCTGTCATTAACAATTTATCTGGTTCGCCATTTTGAAATTGTCAGAAGAAGTATTTCGGAAGCATTCTTGTTTGTATCCAAAATAATTGGGAAAAATATATGAATAATTTTATTCCGCATATAATTCGACTTGGAATGGCGTATGCGAATTTATTTCATTTAGAACCACGAGTGTAATGTAACCGTATTGGTTGACTTGTTTTGTGTTTATTAGCTTGTCATAGATTAGAGACGGTTCTACAATATTGGTCAAGGAATGTGGAAGACATTAAATTGCATTTGACTGGATGTGCCTACAATATTGCAATATCAGCATCAATCTATCATACAGAGAGTGCAAGTAGTAAACGCTTATAGTGCAACACAAGATCGCTTCCATACCATATTTAGTGTTCAGATGATTAAAATGCTAGAAACGTAATGGTTTTGGTGATAAAATATAAAACAGAATAATAATAATAACCATTATGAACGCCTTACAGTATAGTACAAGCCTACTATTCTGGCCTTAATTGACAACGGATATCACATTCACTAAGCAATCATGGCATCAATCAATAAAACGCATAACAACTGTAAATTCTTGTTTACGAAGAACAAAAATAAAAGCATTTATGTATTAGGTAGGGTGTACCTATAAACAAGATAGTTCAAATAAGATTAGAAGCAAATGCCAAATTTAGAATGGATAAAAGGTGTAATCTCATGTACACATGATTTTTGCCTACTGATAATAATCAAATGGTGTCGGTCATACCCTTCAGACAATCAATGTTATTAGCAAAGAAATGTAGGACAATTTGGCTTTGACATCTCCTACACGAATGCTTTTTAAAACTGAATTTAGTCAACTCCACGTTAAGTCTTCAGCACTGTGTCTTGAAAAGCAACTAATTATGCATAGTATGTAGCAAACCTATGATGGGTATCAAAAAAATTATTTTTGAGACGCCCTACTCTTTTTGAGTTATTTAGAATTATTTTTAAGTAACATGAGTTTTCATCTTTTGTTAATTTTGACACATGGGTATCGTTCTAGCCCCATGTGAACAAATTTCTAATTAAAAACGCCATACCTATTAAATGCATAACTAAGCACCAATTATCTTTGACTAGTCATTTGTGGGAAAATGAAATTTCGGTAACATTAGCCTGGTTTAAATTTCCACAATTGTTCAGTTGTTTTGCTGACACTCTTCATTGCGACTAAACAAGCCAGGCTTTTACAAAATATTATTTCAGCGAAATGAAACAAACAATGATGACGAAATTTTTGTTTTCTGGAATGTGAGAAAGTAGTATAAGGCAATATTAAAAAAAGTAATGATAATCATCTTCAAACAATCTGCAGCCAAATTGAACCAAACCTGTTAAATTCCTTACGTTTAAAATAGTTGCTTAAAGATAGAGGAAGAAATCGAACGGCGCCTGTTCTTAACGTGCATTGTTTAGACTGAAATTCGTGTTTTTTAGAATTATCATATTGCTGTTAAAGAAATTGCTTTTTCGCTCGTCTAGCAGGAGCGGAAATAGAAGGGAGCAGTTGTGAACAGATATTGAGATTTCTGTCATTTTCACACGCGATAACTTGTGCGAGAATTTCACAGAAGATAAACAGTATTCTATATTCCTTAAGTACATTGGATTTTTATTATAAAAACAGGTACGAAAATGACACAAATGTGAATAGTTGAAATATTTACGATATCTTTTCATCAATACTAATCATCAA
>JAQBSW010011635.1:0-19407 GCA_029291075.1 Eudiplozoon nipponicum
GATTGCGACCGGCATTGTCTGTCTGGTTCTCTATGTGAAAAATTCGGCGTGGACGAAAAGAGTCGACAGGGATGTCGGATTGTAGTTGGCTTCTTCCCTGTAGCGCCGTTGATGCCGTTGATGCGCAGAAAGTACGGTCTTCTACTTCCTGCGCCAGACGTTTCCCGATACTGATGCACCCTTGTACCTGCGGTCTGTTGTCCTTTCCGTCAGCTGTGGAAATTGGCACTCATTCGGAAATTCTTCGGAACGACAAAGACAAACTTGGCAAGCATAAAAAAACTTCTGGTGGTTATAGCACCAGTTCTTTGGAGCATATTTATTAAATGATTGCGGAGATCTCGATCGCCGCCTACCATTATAATTTGACTTGGAAACGAATTTTGGTCGAGCATTCACATGATTTATCTCCGATTTGGTAATGGCCAATCCTTCTAGAACTTTGGCCATGTTCGCCACTGTTCTCTCTAAGGAGGAGATTCTATCATCTTGCGGAGGTGAAGAAAAGGATAATGGATTCACTTTGGGTTCCAAAACCCTATATTCTAACTCACATCTCTCAGATAAGTCATCTATAGAGAGAGTGTTGGGGAGCTGTCTGGCAAAGAGTTTTAATGTTTGGGGAAGATTGTTAATAAAAACAACCTTAGCCTCATGGTCAGAAATGTTGGTTTTATACCAACGTTCCCGTAATTCCCTCAGTATTTCTATGGGGCCAAGATTTGGCATATCTAACTGCGCATATTTGTTTATTATCTGCTCAGTTTCAGTGGGTCCAAGCAAGGATTCTACCTCGTTTTGCAGGCCAAAAATGGGATTAGGTAGCTTCCTAATGGCCTCAAGCTTAGGATAAATCCGTCGCTGCAATTCAGAAGGTAGTTTAGCAAAAACCTTTGACAGTTTTTGATGACTGTCATAATCAGGAAACGGGGAGAAAGCGGAGTCTACGCGCATAAAGAATAGCTCACTATCTCCATCCCAAACAGGAACATCAATATCTAAAATTGGACCTGACATTTTAACAATCTTACGGGATCTTAAAAGCATAAATTTATAAGCAATATGAAAATGTATATATAAATGTATAAATATATAACGAAACGCTTACCCACAAACAGCTTCCACTGTTGCTTGATATTGTCCAGTACAAAAGGAAAAAACGAACAGAGGCCCCGATGGCCTTTGATGACAATGTATTATTATTTCAACACAGAACAGCGTCACTCCTTCCAAAAAATTGAAATTGTCCTGTAGGGAAGACAAACAGAGGCCTCGTTGGCCTTTAGTGCCAATGAATTATTATTTTCAACAGCAAGAATAACACACTGCTTTCAAAATTTGAAATTTTCCTTTAGGGAAGACGAACAGAGGCCTCGTTAGCCTTTGAATGCTCACACCACAAATTCACGAATATATACCCAACAAAATTTAGAAAAGCCAGGATCAGGGTGTAAAGAAAACGCGAATGTTAGTCGATTTATCCCAAATAGATTTTACAATCACGGTAAAGAAAGCACAAATGTCAATCTATTATTATATCCTCCAAAACACACCACGAATATATATATATATATACCCAAAAAAATTCAACAGATGACCACGATTTATCCCAAATAAATGAAAAAGGAAGTCAATTTTATTTATACCAAAAAATCAGAACAATAATCACTATCCTGGCGCGGTCGCCAATTTTGTAAACGCCCCGGCTTCAAGCAAATGCCGTACGACGTTACAAACTCGGTTAAGGTGCTCTGAATAGAGATTAGTTGCTGATATGGGGGCCCTTAAGAGGGCCAGGTAATACGTTCGCTTGAAGTCTCCAGAAGTGAAGATGTCCTAGAGCCTTGGGTGGACTCTGGTTGAGTTTTGGCTCCCGTGGTTGAGCTGTGATCGCGTTGTGTATGGTGTCATGCAGGTCCTGCACTCAATTGGCTCGTCTCTCTGGTATCTCGCATCAAGACGAGTAGGGATTGACAACCGGTAAAGTGCAATATGCGCTGACAGCCGATCGAGCAAATACGCGAAGCAGGTAGAATGCAAATGCCACAACTGACTTGCATGGTAAATTACCGTGCTTAAATAGCATGCAATGTGTGCTTGCATACTATTGGTTAAACGTCGTTTAACGTGGTTAAACGGCAATTTGCTTTTTTCTCATTGGTGCAACGTAAATAGATTTGAATTTTATTTACGCAATATGTCACCGATTGATTTGTGTCGTTACAAAATTAATTTAAAATAAACAGGTCAATTAAACTAATGTGAAAATTTTATAAAATTACTATAACATTGTAAGGTCATCACATTTGTTTAAGTAACACTCCAACTACAGCTCTGTGGAACGTGACTAAAATCGTCGAAGTAACTCAGTTACAATGTGAACCCTGAAGAGAGCTATTATAATTAGAGGTATATCTGTCATCGACGTTGCGTACTTTTCAGTTGTCACTGGCACTGCTAGTTCGTTTGACGTTGACGGAAGATTATGATCTTGTGCCCCGGTAGAACACGATGCCGATGCGGTCAACAACGCGTCTTGTGAAATTTACTGCTTTGAATTTTGTGCCTGCGTGTTCAGATTGCAAACATCAGATTCGTCCATGGAACTATGGACATTCAAAAATCTGGTAATTCAGTCTTATCGTCAATCCAGATAAACTGAGGATTGCAACGATCTAAAGTAACATAATCATCAATGTCATTTGCTTCTATGAAAAAAAAATTTTCTGTCATCCTCTTGACCTTATCCGGTCCTTTGTAAAATGGCGTCAGGCTGTTCTTCCTATTTTCGTTAGTTACATAAACATGTGAAGTCGATAAGAGATTAGAGGACACGTAGCATTTTGTTTCTGCTTCTCTAGTCTTGATCGGAGCTAGAAGCCCATTCAAGACTATTTGGTGTTTCTATTAGAAGATCTCCAGGCGACCTTAATGGTTCTCCATATACCAACTCTGGTATTTGAAGTTCCTAATTGTGCTCTAAATCTGTTGCGCATGGCAAGTAATACTATAGGAAGATCGGGTCTCCACCATGTTCCACTAGGACACATTAACGTAGCATTCAGGTCACGATGAAGCCTTTCTACCATCCCATTCGACGTGGATTGTATGCGCTAGTATGTAATACATTTGTTCCACTGACATTGAGAAATCTTACCAAAAGCTCTGACATAAATTGACCACCGCCAAAATCCTTTGACCATTGACTTCAAGCATCTCGACAATGTCAATGTGTGCATGTCTGAACGTCCATTTGGCATCCCAATATGCAAGTATGTATTAGGTGTTGCGAACCTGGTAACAAATTAGTTCAGTTGTGACCAGAAGGATAAACCAAAGACAGCATGAACGGAAAGTATAAATTGATATCCATCATGTTAATACCATGTACTGACTTGGAAACCATAGTGTTAGTGCCATGTACCTTTTCGGTAATATAATGTTGGTATCGGTTACTAACACAATATTCGCAGTGTTGCTATCCTTTACAGCCTCGGTATATATATTATATAGATTGAGTTAGCGTTGAAGTCGCATTGTCGAGACTATACGATTTTAGCTACTCTACTGAAGGTTTACAAATTCGCCTAGTAGATTGTATCGTCCTATTTTCCCACATTCCTCACCCAAATATATAGTGGTTAAAGGGCGTAATACCGGCTCCTATTGGTGAGTCGCCAGTAAGCACGAAACGAATGTGCATGAGTTTATACTTTCCGTTCATGCTGTCCTTCGTTTATCTCTCTGGTCATAACTGAATTAATTTGGTACCAGGTTCTCAACACCCAATACATA
This sequence comes from Eudiplozoon nipponicum, assembly GCA_029291075.1. Taxonomy (NCBI): domain Eukaryota; kingdom Metazoa; phylum Platyhelminthes; class Monogenea; order Mazocraeidea; family Diplozoidae; genus Eudiplozoon; species Eudiplozoon nipponicum. Next base: position 3,796 of record JAQBSW010011635.1, read on the forward strand.
CTTGCATATATATTAGTTCTCCGCAACAAACGGTATTTAAATGATTAACCAATATTCTGTATCTCGGTTCAAGTATGTCTCTACACATTAGAAATTTTTTTTACACTTGACACCGGCCCTTACCGATACCCGTATGTCCTTAGACATATGGAGCCATTATGTTATATATATATATATATATATATATATATATATATATATATATATATAGTTAACTAATCAAGTGGTGGTTTTAACGAATGGATGTCCCCAATCGTGTAATTGTTAGATATTTAGGGCGCATTAAACCAACGGCACGAATGGCGTGGCTGATTTTTGGACGTATGGCGTATCAAACAATTGTCACTCAGGAGCTTGCCAACATATTCCGGTCTCTTAGATAAAACTAACGTAAAGGGATTTAATATTTGCGCTTTCTCGATTTGATTGACTAAAAAGTTTGGAGTATCTTCTAGATTCTGCAATGGACCTTGATGTATTAGCTCGACATGCTAAGTGCATCGGCTACCACATTCTCATTACCAGCATAAAGAGAGACAGTGAAATTGAACACTGCTAATTTGGTAATTTGAAAATTGACCCTGCGATAGTAATTAAACTTCGCGGTTTTACGTAGTAAGCTAACCAACGGCTTCTGATTCATCAATAATTTGAACTGATGACCATATGAATAATGCTCAAAATGTATCACTTCCGCACACACAACAAGACAATCTTTACCAAAATTATCATACCGCCTTTCTCGATCATGAAGCTTTCGGCTATAAGACCCAATCGGTCTGATTATATCCCTCTCTCTTTGCCGAAGCACTGCCCCTATTGTAACTTCTTAGGCATCTGAGATTAGCTCGAATGGTTTCTCCTAATCTACGGGTGCTAGTGTGGTTATTTCACTTACTATTTCCTTGGTCCTCTGGACATTTTATCGGTCTGCCTGACTCAAGTTAATAGGCCAACACTTCTTGATCATGATCTTTTCATGCGTGAGGTGGCGTGTTAATGATCCTAAAATTCCGGCTAGTCCTGGAATGAATCCTCGCTCATAGCTGATCATGCCCAGTAACCTTCGCAACTGGCGCACGGTCCGGGGCACTTTACGTCCTTGATAGCTTGGATTTTATCTTCCAAAGGTTTAATTCCGTCTTTGGAAAGTACATGTTCGAGATACTTAACTGAGGATCATCCATGGGTTTGACCACTAATCCATATTGTTTCAGTATGGTCAGAACCGTTTCCAAATGCTTACGATGTTCCTCACGTGATCGACTGAAAATAATTGTCGTCTATGTACACCCTAGCAAATGGACAATTCTGAAGGACTTCTTCAGCCAAACGCTGGAATCTCTGACTAGCATCCTTCAAACCAAAAGGCATTGGAAATAAATCATGCGATTCCCCTCCTGGAAATCTGACTGCGGTGAGTGGTATAGAAATTTCCTTCATCGGTATCTAATAGTAAGCTTTCTGGAGACCTAAAGTTGAATAACCATAATATCCAATTATGTCCTGGATCAGAGTACTCTGGTTAGAGAGAGGATAAGAATCAACCTTCGTAACGGAGTTTAATTGACCACAAACCATCCATTGTCTCGGTTCAGATTTGGGAACTACCACTAATTGGAAATTGGCCTTGTATAAATTCCCTCTTTGCCAATTGGTGAAATTCAGACACAGCAACTTGTTGATTGTGTTGTGCCAATAGTTGGGCCTTTGTTAAACAAGGCAATGGAGTCACTATTTCTATTAGGTGTTCTACTCCTGTTTTCAATCCTTTTCTCTTGGCACTGAAATGTTGAAACATTACAAGGTGTTTCTCGATGATGTCGGCAAAGACATTTGCTACTCTAGGATGGTGTTAAAGGACTGTTCTAACTGCCGAAATTTTAGACTCAGTTGGTGTTAATACTCCCACGGCTTCTGCTATAGTTTCAGTTTTGGGATCTCGAGTCAATTTAAAGTGAGTTAAGAAATCCATCCCAATGTTATGATACCTTGTCTTCGGCTACCGGAAAGTTCCAAGTAAAAGAAGACTTCTGGCCTTAGGTTACCGACAATTCTTTCATCCCCTTAATTCCTATCGGTCTACCATTTGCGGCCCATTGTTGATAATCAAATGTGAGGAAATCTGCTTCCACCATATCTAATCTAACTATGCTTACTTCTACGCCTGTGTCGATGAGAATTTCCAGTTCAGTTAATTCATTTTTTATAATGAATTTATTGATGGATAATCAGGCAATGTTTTTTCAAGATCTCCGCTTATGAAGAATCTAACAGGCTTGCCGGTTCCTGCCGTTTATACACTCCGTCTAGCCCTATGAGTTTACTTGGCCAATCAACAGTCATTGTTTCAAATACCTCTAATGTGGCTCTAAGCCTGGATGGTAGCTCAGCTGTAAAAATAGAATTCACCACATCTCTAGATATATTGATCCCGGAAGCTTCCGCAAAAAGGCATTCATAAAACTATGATGATAGTTGACGCCCCATCTTTTCTAGGCTCACTAATTCGCACAGTTGTGCCAAACGTCCAGGTAGATATCTCTGCTGAATTTCGGCCATTAGCAACTAAAATGCATTATACAGTTCTTCTTCTACAGTTCTCTTTCTAAAGTTATCCAAGGTGCTTCTGAAGTTCTCTGGCAATGCCATTCATGCTGCAGCAAATTTCCCCGTAGTTTTTACACTCTGGTAAGCTTTGAATAGCAAATAGGCATCCCCGACCCAAATAGAATGTTTTTCGGATTTATACGGTAGTAGACTGAATATTATTGGACTGGTGCGGTCGCCATATTTTGTAGAGGCTCCAACCCTATTAGTTAATGAGAATCCCATAGATGCCAAGTCGGTTTCAGTCTTAATACACCTATTTGAGTCTGATAAGCTAGCATTCTCGTCCATATTTATTAAGTTCATGCCTGCAATATCTTGAGCTAATTTGTTAGTGTCCTCAAACTTAAGATTAGCTTCCATGTTGATCGAACTTAAATATATATTTGATAACGTACTGTGTACTTCTTATGTAGCAATACATCCGAATCAAATAATCTGAAAACAAATAAGACGCGAAAAACAGAATTATTAAATTACTTGTTCCAGAACGTCCCCAATATGTACGCTTCGAAACAAAAAATGATAGCAGGTGTTTATTGCAAAGATCAAGAATTTGTAAAGCAAAATGTAAGGAATAACAAGTGCAGTTTGCTAAAGAAATTCAAACCAAGTCAGATATCGATAACAAATCTCTGAAATTACGCACAATTCAAAAGTATATATACTTCAATGTATTTAAACAAAGAATGTTCTCGAAAATAAACGAATTATTTTTTTAAAAAATATTCGTTTCAATCAGCCGCTGTGGTTTAATTTTATAAATAAATGTCACTTTCATTTTGTCGGAGAAAATATCGTAGATGAAATTTGATCATTACCAGAGAAGAGCCAATGTGATGTCAGTTTTTTGTTTCCAGTGCTACTAAAATGATTATCAAGTTACAAAAAACTAAATTTATTATTCTTTCCAGCAGCTTCCCTTGGATTAACATTTCTAAGTTCTTCGGTCAAATGCTCTATATCCTCGCATTTAATGCTGTTTTCCATCACTTCACAATACGATTTATTACAAACTTTTTATAAAACAGAGTGCGACTCCTCAGCGTTTCTTTGATTGCCGGAACGGCTCTTTATGAAAATGAAGACCTTAATAACAGAGGATCCAATCATTTAATTTTGATGATTTCGAGATACTTCATCAGATATCAATATGAATAAATTTTTATAGTAAATTCATTATGTTTAAATAAAAACATTGTAATAAAAGAACCAAATACAGAAAAACTGATATTACTTGAGCAGAATAAAGATAGAGTTTACACCATATCATATAAGGAATGATAGTTAAATTCAACAAACATACTATTTCATGTTTAAGATGAATGCTCACACGTAGTCATCATTATTCGGTTTCTTGAAGTCTTTTCCTGAACGAGTTTCTTCGTGTCATGGTGATAATTTTTTAGGTTTCATTTTTATATATTGTCGGTCACTTTTCTTCCTATTCTGGGTGTTAGGCTTCATTTCCTTTGCATATGTTTTTCACTTGTTCCTTTTCCCTCATCTTCGACTTAATCTTTCAACTCTGATGGGTATAGATTCTTAATATCCTCCGCCATCAGATAAACTATAGAACGCAGCAATCCAATGGTACACACTCTTCTGGGCAATTCACTTATATGAATGGATTTTTCTTTAATCATGCGTTTGACTTTTATTGCCCCATTATAAAATGGAATCAGACAATTTCATTGGTTCTAGGTGGTTATGTATACGTGTGATAACATCGTTATATTGGAAGTTACGTGTTATTTAGTCATTAAACTTCTATTCTTGGTAAGAGCTAAGCGACTCATTATGTTTTTCAGAGCTCCTATAAATCCATGTACTGTGCTAGTGGCCCAATCGAGGCAACTTTGTGCACCAATATGATTTTTAGGTAACAATTGCTTTTTATAAACAAGCTCTGCTTTCATGCTCCTAGCTGTGCTCTGTATCTGCTTTGCATTGCAAGCAAATCCATAATAAAAGCATGTATCCAACCAGGTCCCCCAGTGCATTTTACTGCAGGATTCAGCTTCACGTGCTTCTTATTAATCATACCATTATCTCTGATATTTTAAGTTCTTCCGTGACACACATCAACCCCTATAGCATGCAATGAACTGAGAAAGAGTTCATACATAATTAAACAACCACGATCACTAGGTAATATTTCCGGTACATTATATCGTGACACCCAATAATGCCAGAACACAAGTATGAATTCCGGAGCTGCCATATTCTTTAGACCTGCAACTTGAAAATAACTACAGAATTGATCGACCATTGTGAAAATATATATCAAATCAGAGATTTCGGGCATTTCTACAATATTGATCTGTAAATACATAAAACGACCCGTTGTTATACTATATGTTTTCACCTAAGTCTAAATATGACGCCAAACTTTGAGGATTTGAAACCGGGTATATGTTCTTACACAAGCTATTATGTATTTCTATATCTTTGTTCATATATATCTATCAATATCAAACATGACAGTTGGCTTATTAGAAGGCTGACCAAGTTCATGCAGTCGCTGAATTAATTTTTATCTTTATTCTAACGATATATAAACTTGGCTGGCTGCAAATGTCTTTAAGCAGTAACCACCGATCTCAAACCCTCTTTCTTATGAACACCGACATCTTAGTCAAAACAACTAATAAAGGATCAACAATCTGCGTTTTCATCAATTGCTGCGTAAACCCATTTGAATTTGCAAAGAGCCAACGAGTGGTTCCGATCCGATAAGATCTATGTCTGCTACGTGTTGTCTGCTGAGTGTGTCCGTCACCTATTTCTACTTTCCAGAAATATGAGAGATGATGAAGCCAATTTCTGCTAGTCGTGTTATCTTCGAATACATCCGCCGAGAACAATGAATCATGTTTGTCTTTCATAGGAAACTTATCATCGGCTTATGATCAGTCAATAACGTGGTGTTGTCTGCCAAATTATTACTCAAAATACAGCACTGTAGCATAAAACGCAAGCAACACCTTCCCAAGCGTGTCATATCGATTTTCACGATCCTGGAGTTTTCTAATATAAAAATACAACCGGCTTCACGGTACCATTTTCTTTCTTATGTAGCACCGTCCCAATGGTTACGTCAGGCACATTTCTGATCAGCTTAAACAGCTAAGTATAATTCGCAGGTGCTTATGTGGTTATCTCACTCAAAAGGACTTTCAGCCTTTGAAAGTCCTCCTTGTCTTCTGAGTCAAAATTGATAGGCCAAAACTTCTTGATCGTACTCTTTTCACGCACCAAATGTCGAGATAATGATCTAAAATGCTGGCTTAATCTGGTATGAAAATACGATTATAAATTATGATCCCAAAAAACCTAGGCGGTTAGCAATCGGTCCGGGTCTCTGGCTCATCTTTGGCCGCCTAGACCTTATTCTCCAAGGATTTATCTCCCTCTTTCAAAATGGAATGTCTAAGAAATTTTACGTTTGAGAAACTTACCTTCCACTTCTCTGGTTTAATAACCAATCCAAAATATTCAAGATTTTTTGACACAGTGTCAAAGTGCACCTAGGTTTCTACCCCATATTGATTACATATGGCGTTGGCGTCTATGCAAATTTGAACATGTTGACAGTCATTAAGAAATTACTGTGCCAGAGGCTGAAATGTCTGACTTGCATTCTACAATTCAAATGGCATGCATAAGTACTCATGCAATCCACCCGCAGATTGCGATTATTGGTATTGACTCTGTCTCCATAGGTATTTTATAGTACATTTTCTGACGGTCTAATTTAATTTAATCCTCATATCACATAATTTCTCTGATCGAAGGACTCTCATTCGGTAAAGGATACGAATCACATTTTGTATCGTGTTCAGAAGTCGATAATAATCACAAACCCACCATTGTCCCGTTTTAGGTTTGGAAACAAACACTATTAGAGCTGCAATGTTGAAATTTGAACGCTTACTAACTCCTTTATTCCTTAATCGCTGAAAATATTTCACAGAAATCCATTGCTTATGCTGCGCTAACGGCTGAGCCTTAGACAAACAGGATAATGGTGCCGCTAGCTCAATTTGGTGTTCTATTCTTGTATTCAGCTCTTCCCGCTTGCCATTGAACAATTAAAATTCTTCCAGGTGTTTCTTCATAACTTTAAAATGACCTTCGCTATGACAAATCTGTGTGTGCGAACTGACTTAACCACCGAGGACGCAGTCTCAATATATATCAATGCCCCGTGCTTTGTCCAAACTTTTGGGTCGTTGGATTTTAAGCCAGATTGAAATGGATTAAAAATCTATTATAACGATGTTGTCTTTTGTGTCAGAAATCAGAAAGTCCCACGTAAGTCACGATTTCATGCACCGATTTCACGGGAAAATGTTTAATGCTCTTTACCAAAATTGAATTTAAGTTAAATATTGTTTGTTGCGGAGAACTAATATATATGGCAGTATGTATTAGGTTTTGCGAACCAAGTAACAAATTAGTTCAGTTGTAACCAGAAGGATAAACAAAAGACAGCATGAACGGAAAGTATAATCTCATACACATTCGTTTCGTGCTTACTGGCGACTTGTCAGTAGGAGCCAGTATTATGCCCTTTAACCAATGTATATTTAGATGAAGAATGTGGGATAATAGGAGGATACTATACATTCTCCTAGACGAATGTGTAAACCATCAATATAGTAGCTCACATCGTAAAGTCTCGACAATGCGACTTCAACGCTAACTCACTCTATATAATATATACATCAAGTCTGTAAAGGATACTAACACTATGATTATTGTGTTAGTAACCGATACCAAAATTATAGTCCCGAAAATGTACATGGTATTAACACTATGGTTTCCAAGTCCGTACATGGAAATAACATGATGGATATCACTGTATGCTATAATAAGCCAAAATTGAACACCTGTTACTCTTGTAAATCCATACACTCTGGCCTTGATCGATATCAGTTATCACATTTCGCGGTAAGCATGAAATCATTAAATTCAATATATAAAAGTTAAATAGTGTTTGTTGCGGAGAACTAATATATATGCAAGTACGTATTAGGTGTTGCGAACCTAGTAACAAATTAGTTCAGTTGTGACCAGAAGGATAAACCAAAGGCAACATGAACGGAAAGTATAATCTCATGCACATTCGTTTCGTGCTTACTGACTCATCAGTAGGAGCCGGTATTACGCCCATTAACCACTATATATTTGGGTGAGGTATGTGGGATAATAGGACGATATAATCTCCTTTACAGACTCGGTATATATATTATATAGAGTGAGTTAGCGCTGAAGTCGCATTGTCGAGACTATACGATGTTAGCTACTCTATTGCAGGTTTACACATTCGTCTAGGAGATTGTATCGTCTTATTATCCCACATTCCTCACCCAAAAATATAGTGCTTAAAGGGCGTAATAACGGCTCCTACTGTTTTGTCGCCATTAAGCACGAAACAAATGTGCTAGAGATTACACTTTCCGTTCATGTTGTCTTTGGTTTGTCCTTCTGTTCACAAATGAACTAATTTGTTACTTGCTTTGCATCAACTAATACATACTTGAATTTAAGTTAGCGGTCCATAGTTGACAATAGAATGTGGGGCCATCACCTTCAACTACAACGGATCAAAATGTGCTTATCTCGGCATCCATCTCTATTAAGAATTTAAAACCACTTAGTTCAACATTAAAGACGGACTTGTTGCTGTTATAGCTAGCAACCTCATTTGACATTTCCTTCAAAAAGAAATATGGCAGTCTTACTGACTGTACCAGTGCAAATATTTCAATCGATTTCTCGAGCCAAACTTCGATGATTTCAGAATACTCTGGATAGAAACTCCTTGGAGCTGTTCGTTCACAACCCTCCTACGATTTGTACTAGTGGGGGTACTACTAGTTTTCAGGAGATTTATATATAGCTACTGAACTGACCCTTCATTGGGGACTTTCTGACCGTGGATGCACCATTTGCCTTGACATGTTTTAAACTCGGAATACTTAAGGTGCAAAATGCAATATTCGCGTGATCCTTGAAAACCGTCAAGCGATTCGCCTTCCCGGCGCTTTGTTAACCACGTGAATGTTGCCTACCCGTACCTAAATTATCATTCTCTATAGCCAGGAGCCTTTTCGAGAATAGTCGGCATTCATGCTCATGGTACGTGACAGCTGTTACGGAACACAAGTTTTTTTTTCGCTGTTGGTAAAAATTGTGCAATCATTTGAGCATCTTAGATTACTCATATTCTGATATATCATAAATATCCAGAAAGGCTATTAATCTTGCAGGAAATTCTGATATATATATATATATATATATATATATATATATAATAACAACAGTTAAAGTGATATCAAGCCAAATATTTTCGCAAATAGTTATTCATAAAATCAAAGGGAGAGATGGTTTTCCATCTTTACCTGACATAATATGTCAGTTACTTGCTCAATTTTATCAGGTTCATATCTCTTTTAAAGCAGTTCCATAGAAATCTCAAATGATATATATATTTAATTGCCCATCAGGCATTTTTAAAATCTGGACAAGTTCCTCTTATTTATTTTACTCGAGATCGCCATAATGAAATAATCATCTGAGCCATTACGTAAATACATTTGTCAGTATAAACTAGGTATTGTATTGTAGTCGGGTTTGTGCTTATTGTAAGAGGTTTTGCGGGGTATCTGTCTATTTAGTGATGCTATACCATTCCTACATATGCCTGGTAGCTGTAGTTGAGATCCGTGCTTATGATTAGAAATACATAATGGCTTGTGTAAGAACATATACCAGGTTTCAAATTCTCAAAGTTTGGCGTCATATTTAGACTTAGGTGAGAACAATTAGAAGGCTGAGTTGAATCATCATACATTTATTGAACCCAATGTTGCAAATCAAATTAAAATTCACTGTTAATCCAAATAGACCGTGTTCTAGACGGCAACGAAATAATATATTGTCAACAAAAGTTATTGTCTCGTATAAAAGTAGTCAGAATAAACACAATAAATAAATCCAAAATGTCTCGGCAGAACTGACATTTTCGTTTGAATGAGAAATTATACAAAATATATAAATCCAGAATGTCTTGGCTGAATCGTTATTAATTATGTGTTATTGGTTGAAAAAGAAAAGAAGATATAAATCCTGAATGTTTTAGCAGAATTGTTGATACACATAAAATACATAAATCCTGGCTTTGATCGTTATGTCTTATAAGTCCACTGCATGTTACCGGTGTTTTGCGCGCGGGTGTGTATTTTTATTAAACTGTAGGAGGTTTTATAGTTAATGTAAGAGGTTCTGCGGGCTAGTTGTCTATTTAGTGAGGTTATGCCCTCCTACCTATGCCTAGTAGCTGTTATTACAATCCGCGTTCATGCTTAATCCCTGGTCCTTTCCTGAAGGGTGATGTGAGCAAGCTCAGTCGAAATTTCATTCCTTTATTGAACACAATTTTGCAAAGCAAAGATAAAAATCGCATAAAAGTAGTCACAATAAGCACAAAATATAAATCCAGGTTTTGAGTGTTATCATAATAATCCACTGTATGCTAGATTTTGAGAGTTATCAATATTGTCAACACAAGTTACTATCTCGGTATAAGAGTAGTCACAATAAACACAATAAATAAATCCAGAATGTCTCAGCAGAATAGATAGTGTCGTGTGAATGATAAATTACACAAAATATAAAAATCCTGAACGTCTTGGCAGAGTAGTTAAAACTTGTTTATAAAGGTTTTAAATACACAGAATATATAAATCCAGAATGTCTTAGCAGAGTGCTTGGTAGTCAGGTGCAAAGGGATAAACAAATAAAAATATGAATCCTGGCTTTTAGCGTTAAGTCACATAAATCAACTGCATGTTACCGGCGTATTACGCGCGGGTTTCTATTTTTATTAAACAAAAACCTATAAATTACAAATAAATGTGAAGTTCAAGAAAGCTAAATTAAAAATGCTCGAAACTAACAGAGATTGTTGCTAAAATCACAGTTACGAGAAATATTGTGTAAAACCAGAATTAGCCTATGTGACCTTAAGGAGAGCCGTGCGTTACAGTATAGTGGAGAAAAAGTTCATCCAGTAGATCAATTTCGTCTTTCTTAGAAACAAATCACGTAGTGTCCAGAATTTGTTGTAGACAGGGCTCAAACCTGTACACGCCTGCTTCGTAATCTTGTGCTCTGACCATTCAGCCACACTGTCTCCCACTACACAAAATTTTACATTATATACATATTAATGTTACTTTGTTGCGGTTTCCTCTAGGTGGTGCCTATATAGCATTCTTGTAAATATGTATTTGCAACTAAACATTTCTAATCTGCCTCAATAAATCGGACACCACGCTACATGAGAAAGCGGTATTGAAATGAACATGTACATACTTAAACTAACACTGCGTGCGCAGATGGCAATAATTATTAATTAAACGAAGGTTGCCAACATAATATAAACACCTGATCCATTATGTACATTCATTTGTAAGTATAAACTAAGTATTGTATAGTGTAGATAAGGCAATTCATCCTGTAGATCGGTTTCGTCCATATTGGAACTCATCACGTACTTATTAGACAATGTTCGCTTGATTATATAAATGATAACTTCATTTCCCCTTCCCATGTAGAGTGTTGTATGCTCTATAATGAGAGATTAATTTTTAATTTTTGGAAATTCATGTCTATATGGATGCCAAATAAGCTCCCACTAACGGACTGGCTGACCAAAAAACATTAGTATGTAACTGAATATTGTATGTATTGTACGGTGGTGTGGCTCAATAGCTAGAGCAACAGATTCTGATGCATACGTGCCCAGGTTTAAGGACTGTCTACGGAAACGTATGGAAAGTACGTGATGAGATCCCAATAAGGACGAAATTGGTCTACTGGTTGAATTGCCTTTTCTATACTACACAGTTCTTAGCTTATACTGACAAATGTATGTAAAAAATAGGTTAGTTGTTTTTATCTAGATCGCAACCTTATTGAAAGTAATAGTTATCACCGCCAGCGCATCCAATATTCGTTTAAGCTCCACTTAATTTTGTCGGCCAACGACCACCAAGCCGAGACAAACATTTCTGTTGGGTCATGTAGAAGTCCCAGCCCTATTAGCTGAAAAGAGTCCCATAGACACCAAGTCAGATTCAGATTTACCGTGCATTTTGGAGACTGAAATGAAACTTTCCTCTTCAATATCTATTAAGTGCATTTCTACAACTCATTGAATCAAGTTTTCCGTGTCCTCAAACTTAAGATAAGACTACATATTAATGACACTTAAATATATAATTAATTAATCTAGTAATAAGCGAAGGACCGTGTACGTCATACGCAACATTGCACCTGAATATATAATCTGGAAGGAGATTAGACGCCAAAAATAAATTTATGAAATTATCTGTTCCTGAACGATCCTAATATGCACAAATGACAACGGAAACTCGTTTCTAATGGTTTCTATTGTGAAAATCAAAAAATGTAAAACCGGATAGTGAAAGTCACGCCAGAGAGTCACAGAATACACAAATCTGCATTTACGCATAATACAAAAGTATATATATGCAGCAAAGTATTTAAAAGAAGAATGTTATAGAAATTAAACGAATATTTTCTTTTTTTAATAATATTCGTTCCAATCAGCCACGATGGTTTAAACTTATCAATAATTGTTAATTTAAATATATCGGAGAAAATATCTTCCTCTATATACGCTACCTTTTCAAAAAAGCCGTCTAGTAATAGGCGCAATCCTTGTTCATCCACTGACGTTGAACACTTCCTGGGCGATTTGTGCATACTGGTGCCCCAGTCGTCAACTTTGCGCCTAGTTCATTTATCACTGACACTGATAGTTTGACTGACGTTGATGGAGCCAGATGATCTTGTAGCTCGGATTGCATACATTATACTCGTTCATGCAACGATAGTTATTCAACTCATCTTGTCCTTCCGTCTTATCGTTAATCCAAATAAACTGTGGATTGCAATGATCCAAACTAACACAATCGTCCATGTTATTTACTTCTACGACGACATTTTTGTGCGTCATTCTTTTGACCTTATGTGGTCCTTAGTAAAATGGAGTCAGGCAGATCTTCCTATTTTTTATTAGCTACATAAACATACGAAGCCGTTCTCAGATCGGAGGACAAATAGCACATGGTTTTTAATTATAATAGTCTTTGATGGAGCCAAAAGACATATCATAACCCTAAGTGCACCTAGAAATCAATCTATGTAACTAGAAGCCATACAAATACTACCTAGAGTGTCTATTGGTAGAACCAATTGTAGCTATTTAAATCCTAAGTGTCCCCTATATCTGTAACGCTTGACAAGCAATACAACAGGAAGATCGTGTACTCAGTTTCATCCACTAGTACACTTCAACGCAGCTTTAAGTTCCCGATGCAGCCTTTCTACCATTCTATTCGCACGTGGATTTAATGTGTTAGTTTGCAATACATTTATTCCAAAAATATTATGAAATCTTAAGACAACTCTGACATAAATTGACTAACGCGATCACTATTGACTCTCACTGGAACACCATAACGCGACGCCCAATTATGTTGGAACACGAATAAAACTTTTTGCACTGTCATATCCTTCAAATTCGCAACTTCAAATTGGCGACTAAAACGATCAAACCTTTTTAGCAAATGCTTTTGACAGATAACTTCTGCCATTTCGATAATGTCTATATGTACATTTGTGAACCGTCCGGTTGATATCTCAATATTTCATATCTTGGTTTTAGTATATCTACACAATTTACAGGTTTGACACTTGGAACAGTCTCTTATCTAAACTCGAATGTCTTTAAACATATTTGGTAATACGTATTTGTTAGTAATTAGTCGAATGGTGGCTTTTATGTATGAGTGTTTCAAATCGCGTAAATGTTGAATTATTTTGGCACGTAACTCCTACGTCACATATGGTCGGGATTGGTTTCTGGACGTTTTGCATAACAACCACTTGCCACTCAGGAGCTTGCGAGCATAGCCGATTCTTTTAGCCGATATCAACGAAAAGGGAACCGATCTTTTCGCTTCCTCTATTTAAATGATTGAATTATTAGGAGAATCATCTAGATTCTTCAATGGACCGTCACGTATCAGCTCAACGTCTGCTTCATTTGGTTTGCTAAGTGCATCTTCTACGACATTCTTTTTACCAGACAGTAAAGTCGAACTCTGCCAATCGGGTAATCTCGGAATTCACCTTGCGAGAATGATTAATCATCGTGATTTTACCAAGAATGCTTATCAGCGGCTTGTTATCTGTCATTATCGTGAAATGATGACCGTCTAAATAATTCTTAAAATCTAGCATTGCTGTAAGAACAGCATGAAGATCTTCACCAAATGTATCATACAATTTTTCTAGATCATAAGACTTTCGCCAATAAAATTCAATTGATCTTACAATATCTTTGTCTCTTTGCTGAAGCACTGCCCCTATTGCAAAATCTGAGTCATCTCTGATTGGCTCAAATGGCTTCTCCCAATCTATAAGTGCTAGAGTGGTTATGCCACTGAGCATTTCTTTCGACATATGAAAGTTTTGCCGTTCTTCATGACTTAATGTAATAGGTCAGGATTTCTTGATCGTGATCTTCTCACGTGTGGGGTGGCGTGTTAGAGATCGTCATTTCCGCCAAGATCTGGAATGAATCGCTGATAATAGCTGAACATGTCCAAGAACCTTCACAATTGGCGCACGAACCGTAGCTCCGATAAGTCTTTGATGCCTTGGATTTTATCTTCTTTTAATTCCTTCTTTGGAAAGTAAATGCCCAAGTTATGTAACTGAAGGGCATAAGTGTTTTGCTCTTATTTCTTTGACATATTGTTTCAGCCTGGTCAAAAAAATTTCCAAATGCTTTCGATGTTCATTACGCGATCGACTGAAAAGAATTATATCATCTATGTGCACCCTCGCAAATGGACAATTCTGTGGGACTTCTTCAGCCAAACGCGGGAATGTCTGATTGGCATTCTTCAAGCCAAATGATATTCGGAAAAATTCATGCGATCCTTCACCTGGAAATCTGACTGCAGAATAGAATAGAATAGAAGAGAATATCTTAATTTTGATTCAATCTACATATGTTCCATCAAATAGATAATAATATTGGAAAATGTAAAATATACAAAAAGATATCACATCACATAAATATGTGCAATTAGTCTCATGTAGATTAGTAAATCTCTCTGGATTTGATGTAAGATATCTGAACATTAGAAACTTCAACAGTAATATAACTGCATACGTTATATCAATTTTGATACTATTATTATTATAAACGAAAAGACGGTCTTTTTAATTAATCGCATTTGTACAATAATTGATTATATAAATAGTTATAGATTCATCATCGAAATTCACAGACCTGATAATAGGAAAAATTAAGGTATAATTCGAGTGTAAAATTATGCAGTATTGAGAACCATGAGAAGCAATTGATTATATGTATTGTTGACTAACATGATGGTATAATGCATAACATTTCAATTTAATAATACAGAATGTGGAAACAAAAAATTCAAGAAGGTATGTCAATGATCACAATTATCCTTGTCTTTCATTCAACCACAAGAAAGTATTGTCATAATCGTAGTTAAAAATATTAGCATGATTGTAGATTTTTCTAGTTCAGTCTATAAAAATTTAAAGGACTTCTTAAATGGAGGCGTTTCTCTAAGTCCCTTTGGCAATTGATTGCTTATTTTGTAAATTTTCTACGTAACATTTCTCACCAAAGGAGGAGAGATCGCCAAATGTCCAGATCTAGTTCCATCTTTATGAATCTTTCTAATTGGATTCATATAGGCACCTGTCCACTGGTTCAAATAGAAAACTTTTATGCAATAACTCATTCTCCGAAACCATAAATTTTGCAGTGACACAAACAGTAATCTACAGGCATATATAGTACAGGAGACAGGGCTAACATACATCACAACTTTACTTTGTACAGCTTCTAGCTTG
>JAQBSW010011636.1:0-19395 GCA_029291075.1 Eudiplozoon nipponicum
CTGACTAACTGACTAACTGATTAAACTGACCAACTGACTCAACTGTGACTCAACTCGTAGACCAACCTGACTAACTGACTAAACTGACCAAATCAGACTACTGGTCTGACTACTGGCGGTAGTGTTTGTTATGTTGGTCGATGACTGGTTAAATACAATGGGATTGGTGTTTACTTCAAGCTCGCAAACTTGATTTAAAGTACTGGTTCGATTGTTCCTCTTCTACACTGATGACGAACAGGTATTGTAGAAACCTATTATTAACTCGCGACGCTTTTTATTTCAGCTATAATTCTTTAAATCAAGTTTGCGAGCTTGAAGTAAACACTGTGCGTGCGTGCGACTGGCGGTAGTTTTGTTATGTTGTTCGACTACTAGTTAAATACAATGGGATTGGTGTTTACTTCAAGCTCGCAAACTTGATTTAAAGTACTTGTTCGATTGTTCCTCTTCTACACTGATGACGAACAGATATTGTTGAAACCTATTATTAACTCGCGACGCTTTTTATTTCAGCTATAATTCATTCATTCAAGTTTGCGAGCTTGAAGTAAACACTGTGCGTGCGTGCGACTGGCGGTGGTTTTGCTATGTTGGTCGACGACTAGTTAAATACAATGGGATTGGTGTTTACTTCAAACTCACAAACTTGATTTAAAGAATTGTTACCACCACCCGCGCAATCAATTATTGTTTACTTTCAGCTATAATGTTCGACTTATTAAATCGATGGAATTTTCTTTTATCTCATTTACCTAAACTTTTATTCAAACCTCGTTTTCACAACCCGAAAATTTATTGATTATTTTATAAAATACATTATGTAAAAATTGAAAAAATTTAAGTATTTATTCTCAGTGTTTTTGCTAGAATTCTAACGGTGAAAGCTACATGTCTGATTTTCCATAGCTAGTGTATACTTGTCATTTTTATCCTCGTCTGTCAGTTATTCATCGAGCTCTATTAATAACCGATGACTGACAAAATGCATCGGTCGTGCCACTAACAGTGGTAATTAAATTTTGGGTAACGGATTAAGCAAAATGAGGCGGCTTATATCTACAATTTTAGAACTTGATTTAAGGAATTTATATGACCACATTTGATGTCCATAATTGCGTAATTGAACAAATTATGTGTGCTGTTAACTGCGAAAATTCAAGGATCTCTACAGCATAGAAACCAATCAGCCGACGGTTTCAACCAAGGAAAATGTATTTCAGACCACCGGGTATTTTGATTGCATTTCTGACATTTAATTGCTAATATATTCATCACGATGTGAGCGTGAATAGACAGTCTGCCATCATGCACTGCCGATGATAAGAGGATTTCATAACACGTCAATGAATACAACTTACGCTATGTATGTTATGTTATGCGATTAATTGGACAGAATTGACGCTTATCATAATCAAGTTTGCGATCTTGACATAAACACCTGACCCATTAAGTACATATATTTGTCAGTATAAACTAAGAATTGTATAGTGTAGAAAAGGCAATTCATCCAGTAGACCTGCTCCGTCCTTATTAGAAACTCATCACGTACAGGCCAGAATTTGCTGCTGACAGGGCTCGAACCTGGGCACTTCTGTTTCTGAACCAACCATCCGTACACTTCACACAATTTTCAGTTATATACTAACAAATGAAACTCGGTTAGTCATTTTATTTTACGTGGAGCTCATATATCATCCATTTAGGCCGAACTTTCCAACTAACTATTCCCAATTGAACAGGCACCACACTACATGGGGAAGTGGTATTGAAATGAACATTTATATAATTAAAGGAAATTTGGTTTCGTGGCCGGTGATAGATGCTTGTCTAAAATCAACATATTACATTATAATTATTTTTAATATTTTTTACACTACATACATATATTACATATCACCATCCACGCTATCAATAATTGCCTATATCATATGCAAAGTAGCTCAAGACTATCATGCTCGCAATGATTCGAAATTTTGTATTGAAATCAAATTATATATATATATATCAATGGATGGCTTCATCCAATTCAAAAGTGAGTCAGCTGCAGTAAAGTAAAGTATATATATATATATATATATATATATATATATATATATATATATATATATATTGAGAAGTGATTTTTCATACCATTGTGAGGGAATTTGTGATGCGTTATATCTATCATTTTATTAATACGTGTATCTTTGATAACCGATGGGCAATAAAACGTTGCCTTTTGCCTAAAGTAGGTAGCAAACTTCAAATTTAAATTAAACAAACATTGGTTGCGCGGGCGGTGATAAAATTTACTTCAATCTAGGTTGCGACCTTCACGTAAATACCTGAAAAATTATATACATTCATTTGTCAGAATAAAACCAAGCATTGCGTAATTTATAAAAGTTGATTCATTCAGTAGACCGGTTTCATCCTTGTTGCGAACTTATCACACACTGTCTTGAATTCTAGCGGACAGACGTGCCCAGGTTCGAGGCCTTTCCGAGGAAAATTCTGGACATTACGTGATGAATTCACAATTAGGACGGAACTGGCCTTTTTACGCAATACAGTACCTATTTTATAAAGAATAAATGTGTGTACACAAAATTTAAATAATTTAGTAGAATCTGCATTTTATAATTGACGTATTTTATTTGTTAAATTACAAAGCCGTGGATATAAAGAAATATCTCCATCTATATATCAAGCAATCTTTGTCTTTGAACGTGACGATAAACATACTTTAAATCAAGTTTGCGAGCTTGAAATAAACACCAATCCAATTGTATTTAACCAGTCGTCGAACAACATAGCAAAACTACCGTCAGTCACACGTACTGACGAGTTTCGAACTTCCATGATCATCATCAGAGTACGACGGTAAACTGACTATCGAGGATAAAACCGCAATACTTATGGAAAGTAAAGCTAGATATGCGGATCATATCTCTAGGAGTTGCGCATAAATTAAAATTGACAGGAAATATTGGCTACAAATTATCTATGGTGTCACTAAAGTTATCCTTTTGCAGCTATCATTACATTTAAAGTTATATAAATAAACAATTATTGACTGCGCGTATTGCAACGATTATACCTTAAATCAGGTTTGTAAGCTTCAAATAATCACCGATCCTGCTGTATGAGTTTCACAACAGAAAAACTACCGTAACTCACACGTAGTGAAACGTTTTGACCTTTGATTATTATCATTTGAGCACAGGCTAGAATCAAACCGAAATGCATTAGCAAATCAAAGATAGAAATATGGCTCTCACCTCTAATAGTCTCGCATACATGGTACTCGCCTGATTTAAATAATAGTACAACCTAGTCAGAATTGCAGTAAGTAATAACAAAGAGGAATGAATTAATTGACAGCCGGAAAACTCTTGCAGACAGGCTAATATGCTGCTAGGCACACGACTGTCGGCATGCCCGCCTTTATTTCCCATGAGGTTTATCAAATGACAAATTTATGTTGCCAACTGGCAATCTATTCAACGCATGCATTGGATTGTTTCAATTGAGTTACCAGGGGCAAACAATAGCCATGTATAACAGTTAAATACTGTTGGTTGCGGAAAGCTAATATATATACAAGTATGTATTAGGTGTTGCGAACCTAGTAAAAAATTCGTCCAGTTGTGACCAGAAGGTTAAACCAAAGGCAGCATGAACGGAACGTATAATCTCATGCACATTCGTTTCATGCTTACTGACGACTCATCAGTAGGAGCCGGTATTACGCCCTTTAACCACTATATATTTGGTAGAAGAATGTGGAATAATAGGACGGTACAATCTCCTAGACGAATGTTTAAACCTGTAATAGTGAAGCTAACATAATCTAAAGTCAACGACAATACGACTTCAATGCTAACTCACACTAAATAATATATATATATATATATATATATATATATATATATATGTATATATATATATACCGAGTCTGTTAAGGATACTAACACTATGGCTATTGTGTTAGTAACCAATACCGACATTATTGTACCGAAAAGATGCATGGTACTAACACTATGGTTTCCGAGTCGGTACATGGTACCAACATGATGGATATCAATTTATGCTATAGTTCACCGAAATTGAGAATTACAACAATTACTGAACACCTGTTACTCCAGCAAATCTATACACTTTGACCTTGATCGATATCAGTTATCAAATTTCGCGGTAAGCATGACATCATTCAATTCAATTCATGACAGTTAAATACTGCTTGTTGCGGAGAACTCGGAAACCATAGCGTTAGTACCATGTACCTTTTCGATACAATAATGTTGGTATCGGTTTCTAATACAATAGCCATAGTGTTAGTATCCTTCACAGACTTGGTATATATATTATAAAATGTGAGTGAGCGTTGAAGTCGCATTGTCGTAGACTTTATATGATGTTAGCTTCGCTACTACAGATTTACACATTCGTCTAGGAGATTGTACCGTCCTATTATCCCACATTACTCACCAAAATATATAGTGGGTAAAGGGCGTAATACCGGCTCCTACTGATGAGTCGCCAGTAAGCACGAAACGAATGTGCATGAGATTATACCTTCCGTTCATACTGCATTTGGTTTATCCTTCTGGTCACAACTGAACTAATTTGTTACGAGGTTCGAAACACCTAATACATACTTGCATATATATTAGTTCTCCGACAAAAACAATACCTAACTTCTTACGAAGTCGGTTTAGAAATTGTACTTTTCATCGTACTTTTGAATGCATTAAATAAGAACAGAGTAGCATTTTCGCGAACAAATAAATTTTTTCTGGACTAATAAAATTTTGTAAGCTCATATTAATACTTACATAATAGATTGTCTGTCAGACGATAAAATGACGCGTGCAAAGTATTCCGTGCAGAAAGTACGACAAACTACTCATTAACGCTTTGTTGCGGAGTGTTAACATGTATTAACATACGTATTGACATGTCACACTGAGTAACAAGTGTTTTCACAATTCTTTAAATCAAGTTTGCGCGCTTGAAGTAAACACCAATCCAATTGTATTTAACCAGTCGTCGAACAACGTAACAAATACAATGGGATTGGTGTTTACTTCAAGCTCGCAAACTTAATTTAAAGAATTGTTACCACCACCCGCGCAAACAATTATTGTTAAAGTGTTTTCACATTTGGTTAGGAAAAAAGTTGAAGCATGCAATTCTATATTTATAGCTGGTCTCGCTTCTGACGATTTTTTTAAAAGATTTGTTTAAACCAAGACTTTGCACATCAGGTAAACAACCATTTCACTTCATTAAACCAGTTGCCAAACTGGAAATTCGTTCTCGAAAATTTGGAAAAAGAACAATGAAAAATCTTGTTCCAAGTGAGAACCCACCAATCGAGGCTAATAATCAGAACACCTGAAAATGTACAACATTCAAGATTTTACCGACCTAAGAGTGCTATCAATTGTCCCACACAAGAAAATGCGGTCATATCCACAATATAAAACTAAAGTAGATTGTGTTTATTTACAGGTTTAAGGATGCTAGAATCACAATCAAATCACGACGCAAGTTCATTAAACTAGGATCAAACCGCTACGCAAAAACATAGGGTATGGAATATCGGATAGACGGCTCCAACCACTAGGTAGTCCCACCTATGTTTCTTCTTAATTGGAAATGTCGGATGAAGGATTCCTATGCCGTCATGCACGCAACATTTTTGCGAATTTCATATCGGTAAAATGACTGCTATTACGCTGAGGTCGTAACAATTCTCTTGACAAAATTTGCTAGACTCACATAAATGCCAATCGCATTGCTTTTAACCAGCCGCTCATCAAAGCAAAACTACCACCAATAGCTAATACTGATGCGTTCTGATCAGAGCCAATCCGGTGTAGTGGCTACAATTATTTAAATCAAAGTTGTAATATTGCTGGAAACATAAATCCCATTATAAATAAAATTGTCTGCAAAATGTAAACATCGTATAATGTAGCAAAGGCGATTCATCCAACAGACCGATTTATTCCTTATTTGGAACTCTTGAAATAATTTTCAGAATTTGCCGTGGATAAGGCTCGAACCTGAATACGTATGCTTCGGAGTTTGTGACCCATACCACTGAGCTACCCTTCCTCACAAACTTCGAAGAAGACGTGCCCAGCTTCAAGTCCTGTCCGCGACGAATTCCGGACAAAACATGAAGATTTTAAAATAAGGACGAAAACGGTCTACTAGATGAATTACGTTTTCTACATTATACAATTCTCAAATTATGCTGACAAATATATAAATATATATATATATATATATATATATATAATGAGATGATGTTTAACTCGAGATCACAACCCTAATTTAATTAGTTTTTATCACCGTCCGCCAACCAATGATCGTTCAAAAATATAAACTAAATATTGTTTAAGATAGCAAATGATACACCGTTTCCGTGATTATCGAGATTTTTACGTGAATTTGCATTTGTGTATAAGATATTTCATTCACAGTAACAGGTTAGTCCAAATAGGACCAGAGGGGCATACCAAAGTCAGCATGAATGGAAGGTATTATCTCATGAACACATCCGTTTCGTGCATGCTGGCAACTCATAAGTAATTGCCAGAATTTACGCGGCCAGAATTTGTTACAGGAGATATTTACTCCAGTTATACAACTCCTCCACTACGCCACCGATTGCGTTCTATTCTTGCTATTTGTAGTAATATTTTAAACTCTGATCTTAGTCAATCTTCCACTCTGGGGAATCCCATTGTATAATGATTTCGGCCTATAGTTCCAACTAACCATCAAACAGAAATCATAGTAAGGTATACACTTGGCCACCTGGTAAGATCCTTTGAATATAATTATAATGACAATATATATATATATATATATATATATATATATATATAATGAATGTAACACCGGAAAAAATAAAAAGTTGACTCTGGTATTGCTATAATTGGTTTATATGTAAGTGATAACAATGTTTAATCGTCCCTTATATCTTGACCAATTATAAAAATTCGTTTGATTGCGCTGCACTGGCTCTCGCTCATGAGTAATCAGTAAGCCTAGAGCATACCTATACACGTAGTTACACCTTTTGTTGATGCCGAAATTTCGCTTTATTTTGGATCTTATTGAAGCTAGTTTGTTAACCAAATGTGATGAACCTAATACCAAAACTGAAGTAGCGTCAAAGCATATCGAAACATAATGATCTAATAGTGTAAAAATCAAGTTTTGTTCATGATCATGAGTAGTTTTCACTTAGCGACTAAAATAGAAGCTTTGAATATTTACGAAAACTATGTATTTTGCAGAAGTGAACAAGTAATTGCTATGCCATTGCACAGAAGCTCAAACCAGTTGAATCAACTACACTAGCAATGTGCTTTCATTTTTTATTTCAATCAAGTTTGCATATGTGAGATAATCACCAACCCAATTTAACTAAACCAGTCGACTTAATAGCATTTCTTTATTGTTAGATATCTGCAACATCATTTAGGAAATAACGTTTGCGTAAAACAAATCCTCAACCCATCAATACCATAAGCACCAATAATAAGACAATAAAAATGATGAAATTGGTCGAAATTTCTTACACGTGATCAAAGGTATTTTTTAAAGTGTGTTTTCGGAGTGCCAGCTTCATATTTTCCAATGCCGCATTTTGCGTACGGGGGTAGTAACTTTGCACGGACAGTTTCACAAAGATGCGATTGATCACAATTTCCAATTTGTTTTTTCTTTGATCGAGTTGAGTTTGTATTCGTCACAATGGAAATGCCGTTCTATCACATCTTTGTTATCACAGGATCGACTGCAATCATGTCGAAGTTGGCATATCGTTTGGGCTCAAGTAAGTACTCAGATTAAGCCCTATGAATGTATCTGACTGTGTTTATGGAACACACTCCATATAGTATCTTCATTTGAAAGACGACAAATTAATTGGTCTATTGTTCTGATTTTATTCTAGAGTTAGAACCAAACATAAGGCTGGTGTCTGTGATATGCAACCTAGAAATTGAACACTTTACCATTACACCACTGATGTTATAGCCGATGATATAAACCCTTTTGAATGACCGGTTTACCGGTTATCGCTACAATCTCTAAAAAAATCGGCAAATAGTCTATTCAAAATAATACAGCAATGAATAAACTATTCATGTAAAATATGAAATGCAGCACTCACCTCTAGTAATCTCAACAGCATAAGACTTGATTGTAGATGCCCATTTAACAGCTTTCTTTTAGTATCGATCTTTACATTTTGAAAATTTTTTCCGCATGTATTTGAATTCTAAAATTGTTAAAAATCATTAATGGTGCGAGTGGCGATAACATTTAAAAAAGTAATTTTAGGAATTTTATATAAATCCAAATTCAATATTTTATACCCAGTCTCACAAAATAGAAAAACTGCATTCAGTCTGATTTCCACTATATATATGTGTGTACAAACAGCTAATTTTCGTAACTGCATATAAATTGTGCAGCCGAAATTTCCAGTCACGTAAAATGTATGCAAGACTTCTAGAGGTGAGAGCCGCATATCTAAATTTGATTTACATATATATTCAATGTGGTTTGATCCTCGATAGTCAGTTTGTCGTCGTACTCTGATGATTATCATGGAAGGTCGAAACGCGTCAGTGCGTTGTGGCTGGCAGTAGTTTTATTTTGTTGTTCAACGACTGATTAAATGCAATGGGATTGGTGTCTACTTCAAGTTCATAAACTTCATTTAAATTAAATTCTAAAATGTTCAAAAATCATTGATTGTGCGAGTGCTGATAACAATTAAAAAATTTTTTTTAAATTTTATACAACTCCCAAATCAATATTCTGGACCCAGTCACACAAAATAGAAAAACTGCATTCAGTCCGATTTCTCCTACCTTATATATTGATTGCAGTTTGATCCTCGTTAGTCAGTTTGTTTTCGTCCTCTGAAGGTGACTGTGTGGGTTCTCATCACTTCAATACCTCAGACTGACAAAAGTTTAGATGTTTTGTGTCACTGGGGAAGGCTTTTATCTCAAGTGTTCCAACTCGATTTAATAAATGGGATCATCACCTGCACACTAATTGATTATTAATTTGTAGACTTTAGATTGGCGTAATGCAAACTTCAGCAATATTTTTCGCTACATTAGCTGATTTGCTGGATAATTTTATTATAACTATTGTATAAATATGCAAAAACTAATCGAAAAGATATTAATCTCTTAAACCAGTTTTCGTTTCAGCGTGTATCCCGATTCGATTTCTACGAAAATTTGTGTAAAACGCCAACACCAACGTTAATTTTCCATCTGGCACTTTCCAATTCAATTGTGCGTATCGCGACAGTTTACACTGAAGAGAAGCTAAATCAGCTGCCGAAATATTTACGGAAGACATTTTTCTTAATAGTACGTACCGTTAAATTACCAATTGCAGACACATTTCTATTTTGAACATTATAACTGTCTTTAGCTAAAGTGACTTCGTGACCAATTTGACTTTTTTTCTTGAAATAGAAAGCAATTTGCCCCGGGCACAACCTTGCCATCAAGACCTAGTTTGTTTGTCGATTCACAAATTCGCCTCAGCTGACCCGACAAAATAATGAAGGCCCGGCTCAGAGTGCGAATAAAAATGTATGCGTTCTGGTTTACGGTTTTAACTGTGTGTTCGTCAGTTCGTGTCTTCATATCTGTGATTTTTTTCTGGTTGAAATCAGCGCACAATGGCAAAACATATGCAGGAAACCGTTTGGCAGACTTCTCGCTTACCTCGAGTTTAAACTATATATATATATATATATATATATATATATATATATATATATATATATATATATATATATATATATATATATATATTAGCATTTGATATTCGTATTATCAAATACTTTTGAACACGAATAATTGTGACCACTAACTTACGGAATACAAAGGCCGGAAGATGCTAGCTGTCCATACGACATTAATTGGAGCTCGTTGCCCATCAAAAAAAATTATACTTCCGGAATATTGTATAAATTACCAATGGAGATTAAGTTTAATTGATAATTTCTAATTTAATATTTATAATTGATCAGTTTTTGGCATAACTCTAGCGGAAAATATTTCATTTAATGGTTAACGTGAAGAGTGAATTTTGAAACTTCAGTCGAATCTACATGTGTCTTCCAATTTTGATGTATTATAAACTAACAAAGCTTATATATTTAAATAAATTACTAAATGAATATATATATATATATATATATATATATATATATATATATATATATATGCGAAAATATACATTTCAATCTATCTGCATAGGGAACTGTCCAGTAATTCTTTATTCGTCGTTTGGCCTTGTGTAAAAAATAATGAGTAGTTGAACAAAACCAAATGTGAAAATAATAAGCGAAAACTGGATACAATGCCAAAATTCTGCACAGATTTTTAACGCATTATTGTTTCATTCATTCAGCTAAGTTGACATATCCGTTATGGCAGAATAATAATAATAATAATAACGTGCACATATTTGTGTATTCATTTATATACAATTATAAAGAAGAGTGCTAAACTTGAATGTGAATAAAATTTATTCAGAAAAGATTGGATTACTAACAACAAACGTAAAACCAGCTGGTTTTAGGAGAGGGAAACGGTCATATTTCGGAAGTGTGATTGACACGCCCAAACAGTTTGTTTCAGCTAAAGTCTATTGCAGTTTGGACAAGTGTCCAATGTCTACTATTTTTGTGTGTTAAAATTTGACCAATTTTTGTACAGGACACGTAATACTTAAAATAATCTGCAATATTTGAGTCAACAATACTGAAGAAGATCCATCTCTCGCAAAGTGTTCTCGAGTAGAGCCTGATGACATTTTATCGAAAGTGCGAGAATTTTAAGCTAAATTAACAAAGTATCAAAATATAGACATACGATAGCGAGATCCGTGCTCCAATACTATGGAATTAGAGTCGCCAATTGATCATCAACAGAATCCTCTGGAGCATCATCATTTGCTTTCAAACGATGAATAATCGCATTTACTCAGTACCAGGTCTGTTTAAGGAAAGGCCGCCAATAAAATTTTATCCTATTAGGACACATCAGTTCTCGCATCTGTATTTGGTGTTCAGCCTGTTTAAACTAGAATCAGATTTGCGACCTTCGACCCAAATAGGCTTGCATACAATGTACTTTTTTATATGAATTTCGTTTTTATCCTCGCCAGTCAGTTTGTCTTTGTGCTCTGATGATGATAACAGAAGGTCGAAACGCATCAGTTTTTTTGTTTGCCGGAAGGATTGTTGTTTTTTGCGACAGATTTTGCTACAGGGGATTAGTGCTTATCACAGGCTAGCAAACTCGATTTATTTAGAAGTATTATGAACACCCACCCAATCAATGATTATTTTATCGCATAACTGATATACGCTGAGCGAAAAGGGAAAACATTCATATTCTTGACTGCATGGTAATCGTGCAGACGAAATTGACATTCCAGTACAAGGCATGCGAGACTACAGTGGATAAATGCCGCAAGATGTATTTTCTCTATATTATATAATGATTTCAGTTAAAACGTTGTTAGTCTTTTGTGTGATCGGTTAGATTGGTGTTTAAATAATTAAACAAAAATCGGTTGCGCAGGCTGTGATCACAATTATTATAATCAAGGTTGCGATTTTGATATAAACACCTAACTCATTATGTACATACAATCTTCATTATAAACTAAGAATTGTATAGTGTAGAAAAGGAAATTCATCCAGTAGACCTGCTTCGTCCTTATTGGGAACTCATCAAGTACTGGCCAGAATTTGCCGCGGACAGGGCTCGATTGGTGTTTATCTCAATTTTGGAAACTCTATTTAAAATAGTTCTATTCTCACAAGCGCAATCAATTTTTGCTTAATTGGATAGCCTACATAAGTGTGCTTCAAGCTACAAAAACATTGCTTGTGACTGCACTGAAGTTGTGCTGCTGATATTTCCTTTTAAATTCAATGTAGGCGAATTGTGACTTACTCTTTGTTAACCAGTTTGTCGTCATACTCTGATGATGACTATGGAATATTAAAATGCTGATGATATTACGGAAGGTTAATTAGAATTGTATTGATGCTTATCTGAATTTCCCAAAATGGGTCTAATTAGAGAACAAGAAAACATTTTAAATGCATTTTATTATTCTGCCATATTTCATCAGCTTGTTACCAAGTTAGCCACGCCTAAGAAATAATAATTTTGAAGGTAATATCAAGTTTGCAACAGCATTAAAGTGATCTTGTAACATGACAGGTATAAGCCGGTAATGGGATCTACCAGTAATCCTATCACGTCGCATATAAATCATACAGCGGTTTAATTTCCAAAATGAGCCAATTTTACGCGCGATTTGCTTGTATGAGGTCCCAAGGCCATCTGAAAGCCTTTTATACCTGCTCACTTGTTGGCACTGATACCAAAGGGACACGCAATTGACGTGGCTCGGACCAGTGAGGTGTGTCCAATTTCAACAAGCAACGGCAAATATTTGTTTGCCTAAATGGGCAGCTATTTGAGCATCAACAAAATGTTCTCTGATTTCCAAAAAAACCAAAGTATACAAAAATCGTAATTTATTTCGTACATTATCACGCAATATTAAGAATTATTTTGTTAGGGGCATTTAAATAGCTTGAGGAGATGATGTTTTATGTTGTCCAAGTCTATATATGAAAGGAGTATTAAAAATATATTATAAATAATCTAAAAGTCAATAGTAACATATAAATTCCAATTTAGTAACCATCAATCGACTGAGGCTCTTGCGTACACTATTTTTAATTTCCTATTCTTAAATCTCTTTCGTTCACCTCAGTCAAAGTAAATTCGATTTTACTACTCTCCGAATTAAAAAAAATCGTTAAATACAGTTGGCATCAATGTGGCTACTCGTTATTTAGTCTAAACCATTTCCTTCCCATAAATATTTAACTGGAAGCTGATAGTTGATGCAACTAGCTCAGCACACCTCATATTTAGCTAATTTGCTTTTTCCTGAGTGCAAACACGGATTCAAATTTGACGCGTTTGTTGATAAAATCGTTCTCTAACCATAATTCTAGAATTCAAATTCACATGCATATATTTTTAGTCTTCCACTACTTCGAACGAATGGCAAAAACCGTTGGAGCTTAGGCAGTTATGTCAGCATCGCCTTCCTTGGCCTCTAGCGTTTATCAATTCAAGAGTTTTCATCTGAGACCTGCATGCAAGATTAAAAAATCCTTCAATATTTGATGTTCCTATGGTTTTTCTACTGCAGCCTTTTTTAAATTTATCACACAAAAACACATACTAATAGACATTAGGGATTAATGAGTATTTTCTCCCTGTCATACGTAATCAGAAACTCGTTATTCGACGACTGATTAAATAAAATGGGATTGGTGTTTACTTCACGCTTGCAAAATTGATTTAAACAATTTTTACTAGCACCCGCGCAATCAATGATTGTTTAGGTGTATTATCTATATACATGCCCCGGATATGGCTCGAACCTGGGCAACAGAATCCGAAGCAGACGTAACCAGGTTCGAGCTTTGTTCGCGGCAAATTATTTACAGTACGTGATGAGTTCCCAATAAAGACGAAACCGATCTACCGGATAAATTGCATTTTATGCTCTATCCTATGCTTGGTTTATACTGATATATGTATATGTATAATGGGACCGATGTTTAGGAAATTGGTATCCCCGCCCGCGTAACCAATGTTCATTTAATTATATAAATGTTCAATTCAATAACACTTCCCAATGTAGTTTGGTGCTCATTCCATAATGACAGATTGGAGATGGTTAGATGGAACATTATGTCATAAGGGATACCATATGGATTCCACCTAAAAGACAGGCTAACTAAGAAACTTTAATTATTATATAGCTGCAAATGCAATGTAGTGTGCGGCTTGGTGTCTCAGTGTTTAGAACACCAGATTCCGACGCAAATGTGCCCAGGATCGAGCCCTGTCCACGGCAAATTCAAAACAGTACAAGATGAGTACTCAGTAAGGAAGAAACCGGTCTTTTTCATCACTATACAACGCTTAGTATATACCTACAAATGTATGTATATAAAAGGTCAAATGTTCATATCAAGATCGTAATATTGATTAAAGTAGTTGTAATCATCGTCCGCGCGACCAATGTTAGTTTAATAATTAGTAAATTCCCTATTTTTGGTCAATTCGGTCTCTGAGCCAAATTTTATATTGTCCAACGGTTTTGAAAACTGAAATATCTTCATAAACTTTACATGATACATTTACATGGCCGACGAGATCCACGTTTCGCATTACATAACCCAGTATTTAAAAAAATATTTCATAACATATTCTATTTCATATTAATTAACTTTAACAAAGTAAACATAAAATATATTAAAATTAAAATGTGTAAAATTTATCTCATTTTCGACATAAAGAAGTCTAAGATCCATACAACCGTCGACTATTTTTGAAGTGTAAGTCATCAATTAATTTATAGAAATAAAATAGATAAATAGCAACAGTAAAGTTGTTTTGTGTTACTTCGTTTGAAAAAATTGATTGGCTTTATTTTAAGAACGCAAACCTGACTTCAATAATAACTTTTATCGCTCGCGGGGTCAATGACTGCCTAATTTGATATCTGGTTATAAATTCCATGCATTTTTGTATACCCATCTACCTTAACGGAAATATTTGGGATGTGTTGTAAACAAATTTCGCCTACCAGCTTGACTTTGTAGATTTTTGCTTGCACAACAGTGCTTCCTAAAAAAGTTCCCCACTTTAGCGTAAATTTTGCATAGAAATTTTTGCCCACGGCATCAATCCAAGGTGTTATGCAATTAACAGATTGCGTGTACACTGCCAAAATATCTGGATATACTGTTTTTAAAACAGATTTATCATTATCTATACACGAAGAAATAACATTCATTCCCGAATTTACGACAACACATGCTAACTTTCGACAAATTTCAAGAAACAGTTTCAGCATTATTTGTAAAGTATTGAAAAGCATATTTCTAAAGAATAAACGCGTACACCTAAATTTGTTTACATTAGATTGGCTTATACCAATATCATTTTTATTTATTTCTTTCTAATTTATATTTACACGACGGAAGAGGAACTGATATTAGCGAAAGCAATACAATTTAACAATAATTGATTGGGCGAGTGGTGGTAACAATTATTAAAATCAAGTTTGCGAGCTTGAAATAAACACCAATCCCATTATATTTAACCAGTCGTCGAACAACATAACAAAACTACCGCCAGCCGCTACGCACTGACGCGTTTCGACCTTCCATGATTATCATCAAAGTACGACGGCAAACTGACTATCGAGGATCAAACCGCATTGAATAAATATGGAAATCAAATTTAGTTTGCCGTCGTACTCTGATGATGATCATGGAAGGTCGAAACGCGTCAGTGCGTTGCGGCTGGCGGTAGTTTTGTTATGTTGTTCGACGACTGGTTAAATACAATGGGATTGGTGTTTATTTCAAGCTCGCTAACTGGATTTAAATAATTAGCGAAAGCAGCCCAGTTTATGACTAAAATTGAATACCTTATGCTATGTATATTTTACACCGGCAACACGTATACAATCACATAATGCAAGTAAATTTTAATTTAAAATCTCTTTCTAAAGTTGAATTTTCGATGTCATATAGTGACAGATCATAAGAATACTACTTGGAGTATTTATTCGAAAATTGTAGCTGGTCTATGATTGCATAATGCATACAATGCACCGATGCAGTGGTGCAGGGAATGAGCTACATGACGCTGAATTAAATATTGCAAACTACAAATCCCGACTACGTCAATTTTGTATTCTGCTGATAAGTGACCTTTTTTGGACAGATTTGCGCAATGTAATGATCACATTTAGAGTAGCCACGGTTTCCTTCGTGGGTAGTAGATTTGCGAAATTCACCGAATTAAAATATGTATGCGGGATTTTGTCCAACAGAAAATCAGACAGCTAAGTTAAGCTTTTTTTTAATTTGAATCTTTTAGAGGCTTAAAAATAATCTTGAACTATATCATACCTGGTTGCGCTATGCGATCGTGACATTTAGAGTATCCACAATTTTCTGTCGTGAGTAGTAGATTTGTTCTATTAGTTTCGCAAAGATCCGATTGATCCCCATTTTCAAGTACGCATCGAGTTTGACCTCATGGTGGTTGTGTGCTGATTCGTCCGTTTCCTCCGTAGGCTTCAGCATCACTCGTATAAACCACTGGAAATGAGGCGCGATCTAATCTTCGTTGACTGACAACTTTTTGGTACAGTTTTTCTAAAACCATGATCCAACTTCTAATCACACACAAAGTACAATAACGGATTTAAGCAAATGTGTTCCTTATTTGTGGCCAATATGGACGAAACCGATACGGTTGAAGAACTGTCTTAGCTATTTAGTGCAATTTCAGTAAATACCGACACTTTATGTAATAAATCTTTATTATCATCACAGAGATTAATATAAGAGCAGTAACTGTTGCTTCACAAACGTACAATCATGAGAAAATAGATATGGTTGAATAATAATTCTTTTATTATCAGTATTATTTATAATAATAATAGTATTAATAATAATCATAATAAAATACGTAATAATAATAACCATAATAATAATAACTAAAAGTAATAATAATAGTTACTATTATTAAAATAACACTATTAATAACAATAAAATTCATATGAAGACTAATAATAATAAAACCAATAAAAACAATAAGAACACTAATATTAATATATTTATTAATAATAAGAAAAGTAATAATAATAGTATTGATCATAATGATACGGCTAATAATAATAATAATAATAATAATAATAATAATATAATAATAATTATATTATTATTATTATTATAATAAAAAAAACAACAAAACAAAAAATAATAATAATAATAATAATAATAATAATAATAATAATAATAATAATAATAATAATAATAATAATAATAATAATAATAATAATAATAATAATAATAATTCAAGTCTCGCGAAGTGCTGATCCAACGGAAAATAGTTGAGACAAATAGATACAGCTGGAATCAAGCTATTATCATGATTGTAATCGCACGATGTACGATTTTTTTATGCAGATAGGAATTATTATTAATTCGCCACAAGCAACGGACACGATCTCCTCTATTCATACAGTATGGAAGAAATTAGTACACTCCGTACAAATTATTTCGTCGTCTTCAATACATAAGTTTGGTGTCAGATCAGCGGATCCTGCAGCTTTGCGAAGCTTAATAATTAAGTTTTAATTACATATATATAGCATCTCTGACGGTTGCTCGAGATTATCGTTCTAAATTGTTGAAACGTTCATGATTCCGAGAACCGGGAGTCGTGCAGAGGCTCGCCGATGAAAAAATGTTTCGGTTATATGATTATTATTACGTCGTTTATAGTACCATTTACTGTTTATACCCAGACGCGTTATTCGAATAGTTTGTAACAAACAACGACTCTGACCTAATGCGAACACTTCTTCAACTGCTACAGCGTTTTTTGTACAAAGTGAGTAAAAATCAGCTTTCAAACTGCCATTAATTTAGTGTCTATAA
Organism: Eudiplozoon nipponicum; assembly: GCA_029291075.1. NCBI lineage: Eukaryota > Metazoa > Platyhelminthes > Monogenea > Mazocraeidea > Diplozoidae > Eudiplozoon > Eudiplozoon nipponicum. The sequence goes on from JAQBSW010011636.1 coordinate 17,621, forward strand.
ACTCTACGAGTGTTGCCATTAACTGAGCTAGAAAGAAATTCGAGCTTAATTTTGAGAAACTACACAGGCTTTTCAAAGTTAAATATGACTAATTTTAGAAAATTTATTGACTCATTAAAGATTAGAAAAGCCTACAATTTCACATACAGAAAAAACTACACTGTTCACAGCCGAGCCTATCTTCGTTTAAAAATGTTCAGATTTTTAAATTCGAGATCAGCTAGTTTGCTTTTAGAAAATCATACTCAATTTAAACAATCATTGATTGCGCAGGTGATGATAAAAATTATTTAAATCAAGGTTGCGTGCTTGATATAGGCACCAATTTCATTATATATCCATCTACAATTACAAATTAAGTACTGTATAAGTTAACAAAGACAATCAATCTAGTAGACTGATTTTGTCCTCATTGGCAATTCATAAGGTACGACAGAAATTTTTGCCGCGAACTGGGCTGGAATCTGCGTATGTTTTCTTCGGTGACTTACGACAGTCCTGAATGCAATCATATCATCTATAACTAACTGCAAAGTGATCTAACAATTAGTTAAATCAAGTTTGCGAGCTTGAAGTAAACACCAATCCCATTGTATTTAACCAGTCGTCGAACAACATAACAAAACTACTGCCAGCCGCAATGCACTGACGCGTTTCGACCTGATGATGATCATAGAAGGTCGAAACGCGTCAGTGCGCTGCGACTGGCGGTAGTTTTGTTATGTTGTTCGACGACTGGTTAAATACAATGGGATTGGTGTTTACTTCAACCTCGCTAACGTGATTTAAATAATTGCTAAGTAATCTATTTGGATCAAAGCTGTCCATGTGTTGAATGACACTATGCGACGCAAAGCCTCATTCTACGTCAGAATTTTAAGGTTAAAAATGTAAATTTTATGCTCCGCACAGCTATTCAACAGACGTTCACCATCTCCTCTACGCATTTGGCTTAAAGTGTGCCTGGCACCAAAATGAAACTCCGCGTCGCTTAAGTCTCAACTTGAGCACTCATGGCACTTACAGCCAAAACTAGATCTGGATAACGCGTAATACCTAGCGGAAAAATTTCTCGGCTTACGAGCTATTATATATATATACATATATATATATGTATATATTATTATCACAAACTGGAATATTTGATGTCAATTGTAGTCTGACAATTAGGTACATCTCAAATATATAGTGAATATATATAAATATATATATATATATATATATATATATATATATATATATATGGAATGCATCATTAGATATGCTACACACACATCTAGTATTCTCGAATAAATTGGACATGACTAGAAAGTCGCCTGCACAATATCTATGCATTCACGAACATTAAATTTTTGCAGATTTTCCCATATATATACATATATGTATAAAAGTAGGTAATACAATTAAAGTATTAATGTTTGTGCTGATCGTACTCTGATGATGGTCATGGAAGGTCGAAATCGTCTGCACGTGTCACTGACGCTAGTTCTGCTATATTGTTCGACGACTGATTAAATTAAATGGGATTGGTGTTTATTTAATGTTACCCTTCACCTATCTATATATATATATATATATATATATATATATATATATGTAGACATATAATTTATTCAAATAAAGATAGATAATTGGATGGATGAATAGATATATGTAAGTATAGCCATAAAAATGGATGTATACATAATTAGATAGTACGATAGATAGAAATATATTACAGTTAAATACTGTTTGTTGCGAAGAACCAATATATATGCAAGTATGTATTAGGTTTT
>JAQBSW010011637.1:0-19394 GCA_029291075.1 Eudiplozoon nipponicum
TCTGGTCACAAACGAAATAATTTGAAACTAGGTTCCCAACACATAATATATACATGCATATGTATTAGTTTTTCGCGACAAACAGTATTTAATTGTAATTTATTGAATTGAGTTATGTTATGCTTACGCAAAATGGGATAACTGATATTGATCAGGGCCAAAGTGTATGGTTTATCTGGAGTAGCAGGTGTTCGGAAATTGTTGTAATTCTCAATTTGGGTGAACTATAGCATAAATTGATATCCATCAGGTTGATATCATGTAGCGACTCGGAAACCATAGTGTTAGTCTCCGGTACTCATCGATTTCAAAAAGGGTATCAAATACTAACACAATAGCCATAGGGTTAGTGTCCTTTACAGATTCGGTATATATATTATAAAGTGTGAGATACCGTTGAAGTCGCATTGTCGTAGACTTTATATGATGTTAGCTTCACTATTGCAGGTTTATACATTCGTCTAGGAGATTGTACCGTCCTATTATTCCACATTCTTCGACCAAATATATAGTGGTTAAAGGGCGTAATACCGGCTCCTACTGATGAGTCGCCAGTAAGCACGAAACGAATGTGAATGAGATTATACTTTCCATTCATGCTGCCTTTGGTTTATCCTTCTGGTCACAACTGAACTAATTTGTTACTAGGTTCGCAAAACCTAATACATACTTGCATATATATTAGCTCTTCGTAACAAACAGTATTTAACTGTAATATATTGAATTGAATGATGTCATGCTTACCGCGAAATGTGATAGCTGATATCGATGAAGGCCAGAGTGTATGGTTTAACTGGAGTAACAGGTGTTCGGAAATTGTTGTAATTCTCAATTTTAGTGAACTTTAGCATAAATTTATATCCATCAGGTTGGTATCATGTACCGACTCGGACACCATAGTGTTAGTATCCGGTACTCATCGATTTCAAAAAAGGTATCAGTTACTAACACAATAGCCATAGTGTTAGTATCCTTTACAGACTCGGTATATATATTATATAGTGTGAGTTTGCGTTGAAGTCGCATTGTCGTTGACTTTAGATGATGTTAGCTTCACTATTGCAGGTTTACAAATTCGTCTAGGAGATTGTACCGTCCTATTATTCCACATTCTTCTACCAAATATATAGTGGTTAAAGGGCGTAATACCGGCTCCTACTGAGGAGTCGCCAGTAAGCACGAAACGAATGTGCATGAGATTATACTTTCCGCTCATGCTGCCTTTGGTTTATCCTTCTGGTCACAACTGAACTAATTTGTTACTAGGTTCGCAAAACCTAATACATACTTGCATATATATTTGTCTCTTCGCAACAAACAGTATTTAACTGTAATATATTGAATTGAATGATGTCATGCTTACCGCGAAATGTGATAACTGATATCGACGAAGGCCAGAGTGTATGGTTTAACTGGAGTAACAGGTGTTCGGAAATTGTTGTAATTCTCAATTTGGGTGAACTTTAGCATAAATTTATATCCATCAGGTTGGAATCATGTACCGACTCGGAAACCATAGTGTTAGTATCCGGTACTCATCGATTTCAAAAAAGGTATCAGTTACTAACACAATGGCCATAGTGTTAGTATCCTTTACAGACTCGGTATATATATTAAATAGTGTGAGTTAGCATTGAAGTCGTATTGTCGTTGACTTCAGATTATGTTAGCTTCACTATTACAGGTTTACACATTCGTCTACGAGATTGTACCGTCCTATTATTCCACATTCATCTACCAAATATATAGTGGTTAAAGGGCGTAATACCGGCTCCTACTGATGGGTCGCCTGTAAGCACGAAACGAATGTGCATGAGATTATACTTTCCGTTCATGCTGCCTGTGGTTTATCCTTCTGGTCACAACTGAACTAATTTGTTACTAGGTTCGCAACACCTAATACATACTTGCATATATATTAGATCTTCGGCAACAAACAGTATTGAACTGTAATAAATTGAATTGAATGATGTCATGCTTACCGCGAAATGTGATAACTGATATCGATCAAGACCAGAGTGTATGGTTTAATTGGAGTAACTTGTGTTCGGAAATTGTTTTAATGCTCAATTTGGGTGAACTTTAGCATATATTGATATCAACCAGATTGGTATCATGTACCGACTCGCAAACCGTAGTGTTGGTATCCGGTACACATTGATTACAAAAAAGGTATCAGTTACTAACACAAAAACCATAGTGTTATTATCCTTTACAGATTCGTTATATATTATTTAGTGTGTGTTAGCCTTGAAGTCGCATTCTCGTACATATTATATGATGTTACCTTCACTATTGCAGGTGTACACGTACGTCTAGGAGATTGTACCGTCTTATTATAACACATTCTTAGACCAAATATATGGTGGCTAAAGGGCGTAATACCGGCTCCTACTCATGAGTCGCCAGTCTGAACGAAACGAATGTGCATGAGATTATACTTTCCGTTCATGCTGCCTTTGGTTTATCCTTCTGGGCACAAATGAAATAATTTGTAAACTAGGTTCGCAACACCTAATATATACATGCATATGTATTAGTTTTTCGCGACAAACAGTATTTAATTCTAATTTATTGAATTGAGTGATGGCATGCTTACCGCAAAATGGGATGGCAGTACGATATTGATCCAAGGCCGAAGTTTTATGGTTTAACTGGAGTAGCAGGTGTTCGGAAATTTTTTGAATTCTCAGGTTTTGAATGAACTACAAGCATAAATTGATATCCATCAGGTTGATATCATGTAGCGACTCGGAAACTATAGTGTTAGTATCGGTACTCATCGACTTCAAAAGGGTATCAGTTACTAACAAAATAGCCATAGTGTTAGTGTCCTTTACAGATTCGGTTTATATATTATAAAGTGAGAGATACCACGTTGAAGTCGCATTGTCGTAGACTTTATGTGATGTTAGCTTCACTATTACAGGTTTACATTTCGTCTAGGAGATTGTACCGTCCTATTATTCCACTTTCTTGGACCAAAAATATGGTTGTTAAAGGGCGTCATACCGCTCCTACTGATGAGTCGCCAGTCAGCATAGAAACGATTGTGCATGAGATTATCTTTCCGTTCATGCGCACTTGGTTTCTCCTTCTGGGCACAAGTGAAATAATTTGAAACTAGGTTCGCAAAACCTTATACATACTTGCATACATATTTGTTCTTCGCAACAAGCAGTATTTAATTCTAATATATTGAATTGAATGATGTCATGCTTACCGCGAAATGTGATAACTGATATCGATGAAGGCCAGAGTGTATGGTTTAACTGGAGTAACAGGTGTTCTGAAATTGTTGTAATTCTCAATTTGGGTGAACTTTAGCATAAATTTATATCCATCAGGTTGGTATCATGTACCGACTCGGAAACCATAGTGTTAGTATCCGGTACTCATCGATTTCAAAAAAAGGTATCAGTTACTTACACAATAGCCATAGTGTTAGTATCCTTTACAGACTCGGTATATATATTATATAGTGTGAGTTAGCATTGAAGTCGCATTGTCGTTGACTTTAGATTATGTTAGCATCACAACTACAGGTTTAAACATTCGTCTAGGAGATTGTACCGTCCTATTATTTCACATTCTTCTACCAAATATATAGTGGTTAAAGGGCGTAATACAGGCTCCTACTGACGAGTCGCCAGTAAGCACGAAACGAATGTGCATGAGATTATACTTTCCGTTCATGCTGCCTTTGGTTTATCCTTCTGGTCACAACTGACCGAATTTGTTACTAGGTTCGCAAAACCTAATACATACTTGCATATATATTAGATCTTCGCAACAAACAGTATTTAACTGTAATATATAGAATTGAATGATGTCATGCTTACCGCGAAATGTGATAACTGATATCGATGAAGGCCAGAGTGTATGGTTTAACTGGAGTAAAATGTGTTCGGAAATTGTTGTAATTCTCAATTTGTGTGAACTTTAGCATAAATTTATATCCATCAGGTTGGTATCATGTACCGACTCGGTAACCATAGTGTTAGTATCCGGTACTCATCGATTTCAAAAAAGGTATCAGTTACTAACACAATGGCCATAGTGTTAGTATCCTTTACAGACTCGGTATATATATTATATATTGTGAGTTAGCATTGAAGTCGTATTGTCGTTGACTTCAGATTATGTTAGCTTCACTATTACAGGTTTACACATTCGTCTAGCAGATTGTACCGTCCTATTATTCCACATTCTTCTACCAAATATATAGTGGTTAAAGGGCGTAATACCGGCTCCTACTGATGAGTCGCCAGTAAGCACGAAACGAATGTGCATGAGATTATACTTTCCGTTCATGCTGCCTTTGGTTTATCCTTCTGGTCACAACTGAACTAATTTGTTACTAGGTTCGCAAAACCTAATACATACTTGCATATATATTAGTTCTTCGCAACAAACAGTATTTAACTGTAATATATTGAATTGAATGATGTCATGCTTACCGCGAAATGTGATAACTGATATCGATGAAGGCCAGAGTGTATGGTTTAACTGGAGTAGCAGGTGTTCGGAAATTGCTGTAATTCTCAATTTGGGTGAACTTTAGCATAAATTTATATCCATCAGGTTGGTATCATGTACCGCCTCGGAAACCATAGTGTTAGTATCCGGTACTCATTTATTTCAAAAAAGGTATCAGTTACAAACACAATAGGCATAGTGTTAGTATCCTTTACAGACTCGGTATATACATTATATAGTGTGAGTTAGCGTTTAAGTCGCATTGTCGTAGACTTATATGATGTTAGCTTCACTATTGCAGGTTTACACATTCGACTAGGACATTGTGCCGTCCTATTATCCCACATTCTTCGACCAAAATATATAGTGGTTAAAGGGCGTAATACCGGCTCCAACTGATGAGTCGCCAGTAAGCACGAAACGAATGTGCATGAGATTTTACTTTCCGTTCATGCTGCCTTTGGTTTATCCTTCTGGTCACAACTGAACTAATTTGTTACTAGGTTCGCAAAACCTAATACATACTTGCATATATATCAGTTCTTCGCAACAAACAGTATTTAACTGTAATATATTGAATTGAATGATGTCATGCTTACCGCGAAATGTGATAACTGATATCGATGAAGGCCAGAGTGTATGGTTTAACTGGAGTAGCAGGTGTTCGGAAATTGTTGTAATTCTCAATTTGGGTGAACTTTAGCATAAATTTATATCCATCAGGTTGGTATCATGTACCGACTCGGAAACCATAGTGTTAGTATCCGGTACTCATCGATTTCAAAAAAGGTATCAGTTACTAACACAATAGCCATAGTGTTAGTATCCTTTACAGACTCGGTATATACATTATATAGTGTGAGTTAGCATTGAAGTCGTATTGTCGTTGACTTTAGATTATGTTAGCTTCACTATTACAGGTTTACACATTCGTCTAGGAGATTGTACCGTCCTGTTATTCCACATTCTTCTACCAAATATATAGTGGGTAAAGGGCGTAATACCGGCTCCTACTGATGAGTCGCCAGTAAGCACGAAACGAATGTGCATGAGATTATACTTTCCGTTCATGCTGCCTCTGGTTTATCCTTCTGGTCACAACTGAACTAATTTGATACTAGGTTCGCAACACCTAATACATACTTGCATATATATTAGCTCTTCGCAACAAACAGTATTTAACTGTAGTATATTGAATTGAATGATGTCATGCTTACCGCGAAATGTGATAACTGATATCGATGAGGGCCAGAGTGTATGGTTTAACTGGAGTAACAGGTGTTCGGAAATTGTTGTAATTCTCAATTTGGGTGAACTTTAGCATAAATTTATATCCATCGGGTTGGTATCATGTACCGACTCGGAAACCATAGTGTTAGTATCCGGTACTCATCGATTTAAAAAAGGTATCAGTTACTAACACAATAGCCATAGTGTTAGTATCCTTTACAGACTCGGTATATATATTATATAGTGGAGTTAGCATTGAAGTCGCATTGTCGTTGACTTTAGATTATGTTAGCTTCACTATTACAGGTTTACACATTCGTCTAGGAGATTGTACCGTCCTATTATTCCACATTCTTCTACCAAATTTATAGTGGTTAAGGGGCGTAATACCGGCTCCTACTGATGAGTCGCCAGTAAGCACGAAACGAATGTGCATGAGATTATACTTTCCGTTCATGCTGCCTTTGGATTATCCTTCTGGTCACAACTGAACTAATTTGTTACTAGGTTCGCAAAACCTAATACATACTTGCATATATATTAGTTCTTCGCAACAAACAGTATTTAACTGTAATATATTGAATTGAATGATGTCATGCTTACCGCGAAATGTGATAAATGATATCGATGAAGGCCAGAGTGTATGGTTTAACTGGAGTAACAGGTGTTCGGAAATTGTTGTAATGCTCAATTTGGGTGAACTTTAGCATAAATTTATATCCATCAGGTTGGTATCATGTACCGACTCGGAAACCATAGTGTTAGTATCCGGTACTCATCGATTTAAAAAAAGGTATCAGTTACTAACACAATAGCCATGGTGTTATTATCCTTTACAGACTCGGTATATATATTATATAGTGTGAGTTAGCATTGAAGTCGCATTGTCGTTGACTTTAGATGATGTTAGCTTCACTATTTACAGGTTTACACATTCGTCTAGGAGATTGTACCGTCCTATTATTCCACATACTTTGACCAAATATATAGTGGTTAAAGGGCGTAATACCGGCTCCTACTGATGAGTCGCCAGTAAGCACGAAACGAATGTGCATGAGATTATACTTTCCGTTCATGCTGCCTTTGGTTTATCCTTCTGGTCACAACTGAACTAATTTGTAACTAGGTTCGCAACACCCAATACATACTCGCATATATATTAGTTCTTCGCAACAAACAGTATTTAACTGTAATATACTGGATTGAGTGATGTCGTGCTTACCGCAAAATGGGATAACAGATATCGATCAAGGCCAGAGTGTATGGTTTAACTGAGTAGCAGGTGTTCGGAAATGGTTGTAATTCTCCATTTGGGTGAACTAGAGCATAAATTGATATCCATCAGGTTGATATCATGTAGCGACTCGGAAACCATAGCGTTAGTATCCGGTACTAATCCATTTCAAAAAAGGTATCAGTTACTAACACAATAGCCATAGTGTTAATGTCCTTTACAGATTCTGTATATGTATATTATGTAGTGTGAGATACCGTTGAAGTCGCATTGTCGTAGACTTTATATGATTTTAGCTTCACTAATGCAGGTTTACACATTCGTCTGGGAGGTTGTACCGTCCTATTATTACACATACTTCGACCAATTATATGGTGGTTAAAGGGCGTAATACCGGCTCCTACTGATTGAGTCGCCAGTAAGCACGAAACGAATGTGCATGAGATTGTACTTTCCGTTCATGCTCCCTTTGGTTTATCCTTCTGGTCACAACTGAACTAATTTGTTACTAGGTTCGCAACACCTAATACGTACTTGGATATATTTTAGTTCTTCGCAACAAACAGTATTTAACTGTAATATATTGAATTGAATGATGTCATGCTTACCGCGAAATTTGATAACTGATATCGATCAAGGCTAGAGTGTATGGATTAACTGGAGTAACTGGTGTTCGAAAATTGTTGTAAATCTCAATTTGGGTGAACTTTAGCATAAATTGATATCCATCAGGTTGGTATCATGTACCGACTCGGAAACCATAGTGTTAGTATCCGGTACTCATCGATTTCAAAAAAGGTATCAGTTACTAACACAATAGCCATAGTGTTAGTATCCTTTACAGACTCGGTATATATATTATATAGTGTGAGTTAGCATTGAAGTCGCATTGTCGTTGACTTTAGATTATGTTAGCTTCACTATTGCAGGTTTACACATTCGTCTAGGAGATTGTACCGTCCTATTATTCCACATTCTTCTACCAAATATATAGTGGTTAAAGGGCGTAATACCGGCTCCTACTGATGAGTCGCCAGTAAGCACGAAACGAATGTGCATGAGATTATACTTTCCGTTCATGCTGCCTTTGGTTTATCCTTCTGGTCACAACTGAACTAATTTGTTACTAGGTTCGCAAAACCTAATACATACTTGCATATATATTAGTTCTTCGCAACAAACAGTATTTAACTGTAATATATTGAATTGAATGATGTCATGCTTACCGCGAAATGTGATAACTGATATCGATGAAGGCCAGAGTGTATGGTTTAACTGGAGTAACAGGTGTTCGGAAATTGTTGTAATTCTCAATTTGGGTGAACTTTAGCATAAATTTATATCCATCAGGTTGGTATCATGTACCGACTCGGAAACCATAGTGTTAGTATCCGGTACTCATCGATTTCAAAAAAGGTATCAGTTACTAACACAATAGCCATAGTGTTAGTATCCTTTACAGACTCGGTATATATATTATATAGTGTGAGTTAGCATTGAAGTCGCATTGTCGTTGACTTTAGATGATGTTAGCTTCACTATTGCAGGTTTACACATTCGTCTAGGAGATTGTACCGTCCTATTATTCCACATTCTTCTACCAAATATATAGTGGTTAAAGGGCGTAATACCGGCTCCTACTGATGAGTCGCCAGTAAGCACGAAACGAATGTGCATGAGATTATACTTTCCGTTCATGCTGCCTTTGGTTTATCCTTCTGGTCACAACTGAACTAATTTGTTACTAGGTTCGCAAAACCTAATACATACTTGCATATATATTAGTTCTTCGCAACAAACAGTATTTAACTGTAATATATTGAATTGAATGATGTCATGCTTACCGCGAAATGTGATAACTGATATCGATGAAGGCCAGAGTGTATGGTTTAACTGGAGTAACAGGTGTTCGGAAATTGTTGTAATTCTCAATTTGGGTGAACTTTAGCATAAATTTATATCCATCAGGTTGGTATCATGTACCGACTCGGAAACCATAGTGTTAGTATCCGGTACTCATCGATTTCAAAAAAGGTATCAGTTACTAACACAATGGCCATAGTGTTAGTATCCTTTACAGACTCGGTATATATATTATATAGTGTGAGTTAGCATTGAAGTCGCATTGTCGTTGACTTTAGATGATGTTAGCTTCACTATTACAGGTTTACACATTCGTCTAGGAGATTGTACCGTCCTATTATTCCACATTCTTCTACCAAATATATAGTGGTTAAAGGGCGTAATACCGGCTCCTACTGATGAGTCGCCAGTAAGCACGAAACGAATGTGCATGAGATTATACTTTCCGTTCATGCTGCCTTTGGTTTATCCTTCTGGTCACAACTGAACTAATTTGTTACTAGGTTCGCAAAACCTAATACATACTTGCATATATATTAGTTCTTCGCAACAAACAGTATTTAACTGTAATATATTGAATTGAATGATGTCATGCTTACCGCGAAATGTGATAACTGATATCGATGAAGGCCAGAGTGTATGGTTTAACTGGAGTAACAGGTGTTCGGAAATTGTTGTAATTCTCAATTTGGGTGAACTTTAGCATAAATTTATATCCATCAGGTTGGTATCATGTACCGACTCGGAAACCATAGTGTTAGTATCCGGTACTCATCGATTTCAAAAAAGGTATCAGTTACTAACACAATAGCCATAGTGTTAGTATCCTTTACAGACTCGGTATATATATTATATAGTGTGAGTTAGCATTGAAGTCGCATTGTCGTTGACTTTAGATTATGTTAGCTTCACTATTGCAGGTTTACACATTCGTCTAGGAGATTGTACCGTCCTATTATTCCACATTCTTCTACCAAATATATAGTGGTTAAAGGGCGTAATACCGGCTCCTACTGATGAGTCGCCAGTAAGCACGAAACGAATGTGCATGAGATTATACTTTCCGTTCATGCTGCCTTTGGTTTATCCTTCTGGTCACAACTGAACTAATTTGTTACTAGGTTCGCAAAACCTAATACATACTTGCATATATATTAGTTCTTCGCAACAAACAGTATTTAACTGTAATATATTGAATTGAATGATGTCATGCTTACCGCGAAATGTGATAACTGATATCGATGAAGGCCAGAGTGTATGGTTTAACTGGAGTAACAGGTGTTCGGAAATTGTTGTAATTCTCAATTTGGGTGAACTTTAGCATAAATTTATATCCATCAGGTTGGTATCATGTACCGACTCGGAAACCATAGTGTTAGTATCCGGTACTCATCGATTTCAAAAAAGGTATCAGTTACAAACACAATAGCCATAGTGTTAGTATCCTTTACAGACTCGGTATATATATTATATAGTGTGAGTTAGCATTGAAGTCGCATTGTCGTTGACTTTAGATTATGTTAGCTTCACTATTACAGGTTTACACATTCGTCTAGGAGATTGTACCGTCCTATTATTCCACATTCTTCTACCAAATATATAGTGGTTAAAGGGCGTAATACCGGCTCCTACTGATGAGTCGCCAGTAAGCACGAAACGAATGTGCATGAGATTATACTTTCCGTTCATGCTGCCTTTGGTTTATCCTTCTGGTCACAACTGAACTAATTTGTTACTAGGTTCGCAAAACCTAATACATACTTGCATATATATTAGTTCTTCGCAACAAACAGTATTTAACTGTAATATATTGAATTGAATGATGTCATGCTTACCGCGAAATGTGATAACTGATATCGATGAAGGCCAGAGTGTATGGTTTAACTGGAGTAACAGGTGTTCGGAAATTGTTGTAATTCTCAATTTGGGTGAACTTTAGCATAAATTTATATCCATCAGGTTGGTATCATGTACCGACTCGGAAACCATAGTGTTAGTATCCGGTACTCATCGATTTCAAAAAGGTATCAGTTACTAACACAATAGCCATAGTGTTAGTATCCTTTACAGACTCGGTATATATATTATATAGTGTGAGTTAGCATTGAAGTCGCATTGTCGTTGACTTTAGATTATGTTAGCTTCACTATTACAGGTTTACACATTCGTCTAGGAGATTGTACCGTCCTATTATTCCACATTCTTCTACCAAATATATAGTGGTTAAAGGGCGTAATACCGGCTCCTACTGATGAGTCGCCAGTAAGCACGAAACGAATGTGCATGAGATTATACTTTCCGTTCATGCTGCCTTTGGTTTATCCTTCTGGTCACAACTGAACTAATTTGTTACTAGGTTCGCAAAACCTAATACATACTTGCATATATATTAGTTCTTCGCAACAAACAGTATTTAACTGTAATATATTGAATTGAATGATGTCATGCTTACCGCGAAATGTGATAACTGATATCGATGAAGGCCAGAGTGTATGGTTTAACTGGAGTAACAGGTGTTCGGAAATTGTTGTAATTCTCAATTTGGGTGAACTTTAGCATAAATTTATATCCATCAGGTTGGTATCATGTACCGACTCGGAAACCATAGTGTTAGTATCCGGTACTCATCGATTTCAAAAAAGGTATCAGTTACTAACACAATAGCCATAGTGTTAGTATCCTTTACAGACTCGGTATATATATTATATAGTGTGAGTTAGCATTGAAGTCGCATTGTCGTTGACTTTAGATGATGTTAGCTTCACTATTGCAGGTTTACACATTCGTCTAGGAGATTGTACCGTCCTATTATTCCACATTCTTCTACCAAATATATAGTGGTTAAAGGGCGTAATACCGGCTCCTACTGATGAGTCGCCAGTAAGCACGAAACGAATGTGCATGAGATTATACTTTCCGTTCATGCTGCCTTTGGTTTATCCTTCTGGTCACAACTGAACTAATTTGTTACTAGGTTCGCAAAACCTAATACATACTTGCATATATATTAGTTCTTCGCAACAAACAGTATTTAACTGTAATATATTGAATTGAATGATGTCATGCTTACCGCGAAATGTGATAACTGATATCGATGAAGGCCAGAGTGTATGGTTTAACTGGAGTAACAGGTGTTCGGAAATTGTTGTAATTCTCAATTTGGGTGAACTTTAGCATAAATTTATATCCATCAGGTTGGTATCATGTACCGACTCGGAAACCATAGTGTTAGTATCCGGTACTCATCGATTTCAAAAAAGGTATCAGTTACTAACACAATAGCCATAGTGTTAGTATCCTTTACAGACTCGGTATATATATTATATAGTGTGAGTTAGCATTGAAGTCGCATTGTCGTTGACTTTAGATTATGTTAGCTTCACTATTACAGGTTTACACATTCGTCTAGGAGATTGTACCGTCCTATTATTCCACATTCTTCTACCAAATATATAGTGGTTAAAGGGCGTAATACCGGCTCCTACTGATGAGTCGCCAGTAAGCACGAAACGAATGTGCATGAGATTATACTTTCCGTTCATGCTGCCTTTGGTTTATCCTTCTGGTCACAACTGAACTAATTTGTTACTAGGTTCGCAAAACCTAATACATACTTGCATATATATTAGTTCTTCGCAACAAACAGTATTTAACTATAATATATTGAATTGAATGATGTCATACATACCGCGAAATGTGATAACTGATATCGATGAAGGCCAGAGTGTATGGTTTAACTGGAGTAACAGGTGTTCGGAAATTGTTGTAATTCTCAATTTGGGTGAACTTTAGCATAAATTTATATCCATCAGGTTGGTATCATGTAGCGACTCGGAAACCATAATGTTAGTATCCGGTACTCATTGATTTCAAAAAAGGTATCAGTTACTAACACAATAGCCATAGTGTTAGTATCCTTTACAGACTCGGTATATATATTATATAGTGTGATTTAGCATTGAAGTCGCATTGGCGTAGACTTTATATGATGTTAGCTTCACTATTACAGGTTTACACATTCGTCTAGGAGATTGTACCGTCCTCTTATCCCACATTCCTCACCAAAATATATAGTGGTTAAAGGGCGTAATACCGGCTCCCACTGATGAGTCGCCAGTAAGCACGAAACGAATGCGCACAAGATTTTACTTTCCGTTCATGCTGCCTTTGGTTTATCCTTCTGATAATAATTGAACTAATTTGTTACTAGGTGCGCAAATTAACATACAGTCACTGCAGTTTCATCTAGATGGTTGCACACGTGCATTTAATTGCATTTTCATGAATACTTAGCTGGTGTAGATACACACACACACATACGCAACGCGCCACTAATGAGTTAAAAAATCGCTAGCTATTATGTGGTCAGCCAGCTATAAACATAAATGAAATTTCCAACTTGTCCTAGTTGAGATTGTCATTATTTTGCACGATGAGAGATGGATTGATGAAGGTAATCGGAAAAGGATACAGAAAATTGGCCAATTAATGTGAACACTGGAGAAAATCGCGTGTTGGTCACAGCCAGGATGAGATAATTGAGCAACACCCAGTATTGCAGCAATTTATTTATTTTTCACAAAGCTAGCTAGTTTGTTGCACTTCTAGTTCAATCTACCGCGTGTGTGCTTGTTTGTCCTGTTTGGTCATGCGAGCATTTAATTATACGCCGATATTCCCCCAGAGACGAGATCCTGCCTCATTTGACCCGAATAGTGTCAGACTTTCTGTTTGGCCTTAATGATGGCCTTCAAAGTCAAGCTACTCTCTTTAAAATTCTTTATTTTCTATTCCCTTCTATAAAGCAGCAATTCCTTTTAACTTCAGATGTAAGAATTCACCTGCATTCTATGAAAATTGGAGGTAAAAACGTATTAATTTATAATTCACTCAAATCAAGTTGTAACTATCACTTATTTATTTTCGACGAAAATGCAGGAAATAAAACCTTTTTAAAGAACGCGTTACCGCCATCTTGATTGGAACATTGCTCTTTTCCTTTCAGTGGTTTACCTGTTCATTGATCTGTTAATCTCATCGTTCACCAGGTACCAGTCATTGATGTTAGCTGACCAGACAATCTCGTCGATACCACATATTTGTTAGAAGATAACAGCTATAGTAGGCATCCTCATTTAAACTATCTTTCACTCGTGGTAATTTCGCCACTTCTATCGCCTGGTTAGATACGACGGTATTGGCGTTTATCATAAGCTTGTAAACTTGCTTTAAGAAATCGTTACCACTACTCGCGCAATCACTGATTGTTTGATTACATATATCGTATTATTGTTAACGAATACTAACGAATTGAACAGAACTATTAAGAGCCATAGCTTGTCCTACTATGCTAAGTTCAACATTTGTTTAAACTCACATATTTCGAAAGAACTATACGACATAATTATTTATAGAGCTATTTATATATATCGTTGTACAGTCGTCGGCCTCAATTCAGGTGTTTGTATATTTCATTGTAAACTGCGTTACATTTGGTTGTGCAAGTTCCTTATTCAAGTTGTACCAGAGTCGACTTCATGTAAAGTGGGACTTGAAGGCTAAAGCAATATGTGCAATAGGTGCCAACCATGCAAAATTTAAAAACCTCATGATTTCAAGTGTTTGCTTTGTTCCATCATTAATCAGTCATGTACTTGATTAGCCCTAAACAGGAACAAAACCACTCTGCTTGATGAATTGACTTGCTAACGTGCGCGAAGTGTAGTTTATAATGGAAACTTATATATGTAAAATCGAAATGCTGCTGTTAAACGTCTATTTAATGTAACTGTCTCGGGTGGCATGATCTGTTCTTTAGTGCAGGGTCGGGAGTTGCTAGTTGGAACTTCAAGTCTTCAGAGATGCCACTTGTCTTTAGTTTATATCTTGCCTTGTGTAGTTGTATGCGTGCTTAATTCAGAAACAACTGAACCTGGTTCAGAATTCAATCTGGGCTAGTTCTGCCATGTACTTGACTTATTCAAAGTTCACTGTTTCCTGACAACATATACATTATCAAAACCCTGTCATAATATCAGTTCAATATAACTTCCCAAAATGGCATGGTGCTTGTTCTTTTCTGACAGAACAGAGATGATATATTCCTTAAAAGGAATTGGCTTTTGCGTAGTGCTGTCATCGTTCGAGCTGATGCCACAATTGACGGTTGTGCGACGACTGATATTACTCGTAGATTGGTAAAATCTTCATTTATTTATTTATTTATTTATGCCCACATCTTATATACAAATATCCATTCATATATACGTCTGCACTATATCTCACATATGCCTAAATAATCATGTAAGCAACCATGTGAGATCTTCTTACACTTTATATAATTATTTAAATATCCATCCATTTAATATATATGTAAACACCACATATAATATGCGTATCACATAAGCAACCAAATGAGTTTTCTAATTAGTATATTAGCCAAATACAAATTTGTTAATATTTAAATGTCAACATATATGACTATTTTTTTCAAACCATATATATATATATATATATATATATATATATATAAGCACCTTGGACCTTAAGACTAAATGTTTCACCAACATGATATTCTTATCGACTGGCCAAGAATAACAAAATTAAACAACAATCTACTAGTATCCAGCCAAGAACAAACAGGCCCTCGACTAGAATGAACAAACATACAATCGGATTGGCAATAAACTGAAGTGGAAATAACAAAGGCGCATACGATGACAGAATTCTCCAAACAATGTGAGCGTTTAACACTGCAATCCACACTGGCGTTGTTACCATGTGAAAACGACAACTCTGCGCAACAAGGTGAAACGATCAACTATACTGAGAAAAATAGCACTTGTATATGTAACAGTGAACAATGCGCACAAATGATTAATTCTCAAGCTATCAAAACAATAATGACCAGATCTCAGACATCACTTTGCAATAGAGCGAGAATGACCTTCACGTACAAACAGGCACACATAAACACAAACGCATACACAATTACCAACCAGCCAAAACAAAAAAACAAGTAAAAACGAGTCCGATTTGTTGCCACTAGCATAATCAATTGAAAACCCAAAATGTATAAATATGTATGATTGTATAAGAGATGATTAGAATTCACGAAATAAATGGCCTTTATCCACTTTATTATTTGTGTTTACCTAATTATAAGAATAATGTTAAATTAAAAAGGAATGGACATCATAAAGATATATATATATATATATATATATATATATATATATATATATATATAGTATATATATATATATATATATATATATATACCAAGCCTGTAAGGGGTGCCAACATTACGGTTACCTATACGTTATATAGTACCAACACTATGGCTGCCGAGACTGCTTTTCCGTTTTGCTTGCATTTATTTGTGGCAGACGTATGATTGTTGCAAGGCCGCGATTTGCTTACGTGGGTTGTCGCTTTGCACTATCCGTTTCGCAAAGCTCCGATTGACCCCCATTTCCCAATACACATCTGTTTTGTCATTCACAGTGGTTAGAATGAACGATGTTGAAGCCTTCGGAAGAAAGGAACGAATACGCACCCAGCCTGATCGAAGACAAAACAGATGCGTACTTGGAAATGGGGGATCAATCGGATCTTTGCGAAACGGATAGTGCAAAGCGACAACTCGCGAACGCAAATCGCGGCCTAGCAACATATGAAGCTAGCAAGCCGAAAGATTTCAAAGGATATTTGTCAGACGTATGATTTAAGTAGTACTTAAATGTTGAATCTTTTTGCTCAGTGCTGTCCTTCTTGTTGTGGATTTGACCGTATTTTTCTTTTGCGGGACAATTGATAGCACTCGTAGGTCGCTAAAATCTTGAATCCTGTTCATTTTCAGGTTCACAGATTATTGGCCTTGAATGATGGCTTCGCACTTGTCCCTTCATTTTTGAGTCCATCATCAGCTGTTTGTCTGAAAATGACGTTGGAGCAAGATTTACCGCACTTTTTATTCCAATATTTCGAGACGTACGATTGTTTGTAATTATTTCCGTGGTTCTTTGTGAACGTGTATGCTTCGGTTTTTGTGTATGTGTCTGTGTGTGTGGGTCAATCACATAGTATAATTAAGTGGTGTGTAAGTTCTTGCTACACTTATATGGACGGATTTAGTTTCGATCAGGCTTTGCTCTGTTGGCTTTTGCGCATACGAATATTTATGCCTCTTGTATTGTGTTTTGTGTCACTTTGTAAATGGGTTGACATTTCAAACGCGATGAACACTAGTCTTCATGTGAAGGAAAGACTGCTCGAAAGGACATAAGATGATATATATATATATATATATATATATATATATATATATATATATATATATAAACGGTTGCACCATCTAATTGTACCAAATTTCTTGACAAAGTTCATAATCTGATTGGAGCTTATTGCTGTGAGCTACCGTTGAGTCGCGCTCACATACATTAGAGTACATTTTTTGTTCATTATATATTGGTGCATCCTCGAAGTAGTATATGAATCAATTGACTAATAGTTGTGCCATATAAAATGCAGAAATAAAACAAGTAAGATGCAACACTCTGCTTGCATATTTCGATATCACCACATCGGAAGCTGTCGATGGCTTGAGCCCAAGATTTGTCACTTAAATGTGTGCAAAACTGTCAACGTCCAGCCGAATTTATCAATAGTTTCGACGAATTTTAAACTGAATCAGGCTCTAAATACAGGCACGCTATCACGGTTTCCACTGAGGTAAATTAGCTAGACGCGGCACACGTTGCCACAATATACACCATAGCAACAAGCGTAACTTCGCTTGCGTCAGCTTCCTGCACGCAATTTTCATCGTTTGTTGCGTCAGGGAAATTTTACTATGGCAATCCGTGTTGACGTTTTTGATTAACTAGCAGCCTTCGTTTTAGTATCTCTTAGTTGAATATTTCGTTCAATCTGAAACGGTTGCGTACAGAAATTGTTCTGTCTTTACTTCAGAATTTATCTGCGTTTGTCCAGGTCAGTGTTTTTTCCCATTTATATCATCGTTTAATTTCATTATTTTTTGAGAAAATGACACCAGCTTTCTTGTTTCCTCGAAGGCAAAAAACACACAAACACAAATAAATATCCATTAAAAAGATAGATAATTATGTCTAAAGTGTGATGTTCTTAAAATGGTTCGTTGATGACCGTAAATATTCCTGACTGTTGACAGAGATTAAATGGAAATCTGTTCACTTTGGTTTCGTTAGTTTGGAAAAATATTTCAAGTCTACGCAAAGTTTGTCGGTTAACTTTTGGCTTACGCGCATTTTGGCGACCTTTGGCCTCTGAAGCATTTTTCTAAAATTGATATGTCGAACTACGCGTTCAATTAATGTGTTTTCTTTCTCGGATGTTTTGTGATGAGAACAAGAGCTGACTACATCGTACTCAAGTGGGCTCATTGCGTGCTTAGGCTTGATATCTTGATGGCGTGAAGCCAAGTATTTGATGAGAGTTTTATTAGATTGTTTACTTGATAATCACGTCTGTAACGTTATGAATGCACGTCTTTCTATCTAATAAAAATCAATTCAAGCTTAAATAAATGCATTAATCAGTTTGTCCAGCTGTCTAACCATATATGCACAAACTGTGTGTATTTTAATTAAACAACGAAGAAAAATAACACGATGAATTATTCAATGAATAAAACGTGCCGAGATTATCCTAATGACGCGGTTTTTCTTCTGATTAACTAACAACCAACATCACTGAATGCATCTTATCTTTCTCCACCTTCTCTCTCACTCTATCCCTCAGAGAATAATAACGTGAAAGAGATTTAAGGTAGACGACTAGAGAAAAGAGAGAGGGGAAAGGAAGAAGAGAAGTGTAAGTGCGAAGTGACGACACGGCACTGGTTCATCTCCCAAACGAAACGCAAGTGAGGCATAAAACGTTTTCGTCATGCAAATAGGAAAATTTAATATCAACCAACTGCAGACTTTTTTTAAATTCTGCATAAATCATCTCATCGTGCATGACGGAGGACAACACTAAACTTGTTTCTGGCATACACTTATAGAAATTGTTCCAACCAGATGTCGAAAAATAATAATCAGTTTTAGAATGTGGATATAAAATTATTGCAGTGTTCAATAGGCGAACTTTTATTGCACTAATGGTGAGAATTTTTACCTAAATCAAGATATAAGTCCAGAAAAACATCACCAATTCGATAAAATATCTTATTGTTCTACTATTACAGTTAAAACCGCGATCACTGCCAACCTACTCCTATCATCATCATCATCATCATCATCATCATCATCAAAAAAGGATGAGAATTTACTGATGAGAATCAACCTGTAACATATAGATAATCTCTTTGACATATTTAGTTGAGGTTCTAAAGCATTTCAGTATCAAAATTTATGTGATTGATCGTGATTTCGACTTTATAGTTTCTAATTAATCACAATAAAGTAAATTATTTCTTTTTCGACATCCTTATAAGTTCTTCAATGAGAACTCATTAATTTTGTGGGTAGTGACAATAGTTTTAAAATCAAATTTACACCATATTGTTGTTACAGCCAAGTAATATATATATATATATATATAT
>JAQBSW010011638.1:0-19392 GCA_029291075.1 Eudiplozoon nipponicum
ACTGAGCTATCCTGCCGCATACTACACTACACACAATTTTCAGTTATATACTAACTAATGTAACTTGGTTAGTTTTTTTTACTTTAGGTGTGTAGTGTGGTGTCTGTTCAGTAATGACAGATTGGAGATAGTTAGTTGGAATTTTGGTCTAAATGGATGCCATATGAGCTACACCTAAAGGAAAAATTGACTAACCAAATTACATTAGTTAGTATATAACTGAAAATTGCGTGTAGTGTAGTGTGGCAGGATAGCTCAGTGGTTAGAGCACCAGATTCCGAAGCAGACGTGCCCTGATTCGTATCCTGTCCGCGGCAAATTCTGGCCAGTACTTGATGAGTTCCCAATAAGGACGAAACCGGTCTACTGGATGAATTGCCTTTTCTACACTTTACAATTCTTAGTTTATACTGACATATGTAAGTAATTAATGGGTCAGGTGTTTATATCAAGACCGCAACCTTGATTATAATAAATGTACAGTTATGTTTGAATGACCGAAAATGTCACAAACGAATTCAGAGTATTGATTGTAGATATTGATATAAATGGTTTTTATTAATAAATGTTATTTCATGCTTTACAGATATTCGTTCTGACATATTTTGAAAATGTCGAATTTACTTATTATCGCAGAATATATATATATATATATATATATATATATATATATATTTATATATGTGTAAAATTGTCGTAACAAATCCCTCTCTTCGTTATGTCAGTATAATCTTCTATCATCTGCAGTTTTGACTCTATAGATAGACATTTAAGTTTGTAACTTTCCGCATTTGCTTCTTCTTCGATGACATTTGCAAGAATGCGGTGATGAATATTCTCTAAATTGATGCTGATTGGTACTTTTCCAACGCTTAATCACATAACGAAGAGGGGATTGGTTGCGACAAATGTACAGTTCGGATTGGATGAACGAATATACTAACGAATCCAGAATAATGGCTGTAGATACTGATAGAAATAAGATTTATTAATAAATGTTATTCCATGTAATAAAGGTTGTTTTCATATTTTAAAGAATGGTGAAACTGGTAACGATAAATATATATACCTAAGTGTGTGCGTGCCAATGTTGGCATAACCTTGAAATTTGTTTCACACAAATGAAAAAGTACATAGTTGCAATATGGCGTTGTACTGCTCTCACTGATGAGTCGCCATTAAGCTCGAAGCGCACGTGTACATGGAATTATATATAATGTTGACTTTGGTATGCCCTTGTGGCCTTTTTGCACAAATTTTTATTATATACGCAATAACTACTACAAAATTGCATATATATTAGCTCTCCGCAACAAACAGTATATAAATATAATATATTTAATTGAATGGTGTCATGATTAACGAGAAATGTGATAACTAGTCTCGATCAAGGTTAGAGTTTATGGATATGCTGAGGTAACAGCTGTTTATATTTAGTATTTTCGATGTTGGTGAAATTTATCCAATCCAGAAATTCATTCTTTTGGTACAGTTTACAGGCTCGGTATGTATTATAACTTGGTTTCCATATCGCATTGTCGAAGACTTAATATGAAGTTCAATTCTATTACTACTTGAATATACATTCGTATAGGAAATTGCAATGCACATTTATCCCACATTTCTTGAAAAAATATGTAGTGTGTATAGAGCGTAATACCGGCTCCTACTGATGATTCGCCAGTAAGCACGAAACGAATCTGCACTGTATTATACTTTCCGTTCATACTGTCTTTGGTTTATCCTTCTGGTCATATTTGAACTAGTTTGTTACTAGGTGCGCTACACCTAATACATAATTGCACGTATATTAGTTCTCAGCCTCAAACGGTTTCTAACTTTTACATATTTAATTTAATGATGTCATGCTTACCGCGAAATGTGATAACTCATATCGATTGTGAGTAATTGCTGGAGTTCGAGATTTTCAGAATTAGATGTACTGACTCCGCAACCATAGTGTTAATCCCATGCACATTTTCGATACCATAATGTTGGTATTGTGTACTAACACAATAGCCATAGTGTTGGTATTCTTTACAGACTCGGAATATAAATATAAATATATATATATATATATATATATATATATATATATATATATATATTTGTTTTGGATGTGATGCACGCAATCTGATTTACTTCTATTTTCACACTTTGTTCACATTTCATCTTGTTTTGTTTAATTTATATATATATATATATATATATATATATATATATATATTATAGAGTGAGTTAACGTTGAAGTTGCCTTGTCAGAAGACTTTCTAGTTACTACTACTGTTGGTTTACATCTACATAGGAGATTTACCGTCCTATTTTCCCACATTCCACACGCAAATATGTAGTGTAATAGGTGGCAGTATCGGCCCCTCAGATGAGTCGCAATTAAGTAAGAAACGTTTGTGTACATGAGATTATACCTTTCGTTGATACTGAATTTTTGGTCCTTCCTGAGCTAATTAGTTTCTAGGTGCGCACTATTTAATACAAAATTGTATAGGTCTTAGATCTCCGCAGCAAACAATATAGGCAATATAGTAAGCGCAATTCATGGGCTGATTAGCACAATACAGCTGCATTTTTATGTTCCACTCCCTACACATCTAGTTTAGATATTTCAGTTGTGCTTGCTGGGTCATTTCTAAGAAGGCGATTTGAAAAACTGCGTACTTGGTTTTTGAGGCATCTCTAACAAATGACTGATTTAACAGAAGTAAGCGGGAAATATTATGACCAACTTTTCTTGATCACTTTTTGTGGCAGCATGGTCCAATGAGGACACAGCATAAGAAGTCCTAAATCCAACTGTGCATGAGGCGTTTTTCTCTATTAATTTATTGGACTTCATTAAAATTTTGCAGCTGATGTTTCCGTTCAAATACAAAGTATGCGAGACTAATAAAGCTGAGAGCCATATATAAAATTTTGCTTTCCATACATATTCATTACGGTCAGATCCTCGCTATTTAGTTTGCCGTTGTACTCTAATGATGATTATGGAGGATCGAAACTCATCAGTACGTCTGATTGACGGTAGTTTTTCTATGTTGTTCAATTGGATAAATACAATAAGATACGTTTTTTTTCAACCTTGCAAACTTGATCTGAAGAGGATTGCCACTCCACGTAAACTTTTTTAAATGAAGAAGAAATAGATTTAAAGAACACGAAAAATCGATATAATGTATGAATTTATACAATAAAGAATATACCATACAGAAGCTTTTTTCTGTAATCGTTTAAACTGATTAAGTGAAGGCAAAAGAATAAAACTATGGAATATTTCGCATCACAATTTGTGCTACATTTCTGATCACAAACACATGATGTCCTTAATATATATATATATATATATATAATAAATTAGCAATATTTAAATTTTTTATTTAATCAATATTATTTAAAAATTTATATTTATATATACCCACATCTTATAAAAATATCCAATTATATATACGTCCACATACTATATGTTATGCATATAGAGATAAGCATATAAGCAACCATGTGCGTTCTTCCCACATCTCTTATAAAAATCTATATATCCATCATATATATATATACTTGTATATATACATAATATGAATATCATACAAGTCAACATATAAATAACTAGGTAAGTTCCCCCGAAAGCACACGGTTCACTATAATTATAGCCAAATTACCTCTTTATAACTCTATCTAAATAATTCCGTTTACTATCTCAAATTCATTGTCGAGGTCTCTTAGTTGAAATTATTATTAACTCTGATTCCTCCAATCTACGTTTCTTTCCATTCGAGAAGGCTTCATTAAATATGGTGCCTATTGATATTTCTACAGATGACACATTCATGCCGTTTATTCCTGATTTTATTTCAATTTATTCTCTAATCAACCTGGTTAATCTATTTCGGTTACATAGTGCAATCCATTTACAGCCATCCCAGTTTATCTGATAACCTGTATGCATGGCAAGATCTGATCTATGAGTTTTACGTACTTTTATTGGACGCATGGTTTCACCTATATACCTGAGTTTGCAATCTTTACAAGGTATCTCATAAACCCCTGATGTGTTGTGCGATTCTTTTTCTTCTTTCTTATTCGGTAGCTTATTGCCTATTGTAACTGATTGTCTTTACACTGTTCCTAATTTTTATAAAATTATTTTAGAATCTGGTAAAACCAGAGTTCTGTGCCTATTTTCATCTTGATAATCTAAATCCCTTACCTGTTTCTCCTGGGTTATTTTTCTATCAAATCGCAATAGTGTCTCGTTTATGATGTTATCAGTTAATTTTTCCGGATAATCATTTATCCTGAATATTTCTTTCAATTTGATCAGTTCGTTTTCCTGATATTTTAAATCCACCATTTTCTTATTATAAACTCAACATTTAAGTATTACTTAAAGCAAAAATAAAACGGGACAGTAATCAAAGTGTTCAACCAATAATAATCGAGGAAAATACCAATTTTAAGGGAAGTGGAAAATACCTCATTCTTGAAATTGTGTTTAAAGTTTAATATTGTGACCAAATGCTTTAGATTCAGACTACCATTTCAGCTAGATGGCGTAGGAAATGTTCTTAAACAGGAACTTTCTGTAAATTTAGTGAAACTATCCTTTTTTAGTTGTTTAATTTTTTAGATAAATATCCGTGAGTATTGTTCCGTTTTACCACTGGTATAACATTATATTGATTGAGGATAAAATAATCTTCATTTTATTTTGCTTCCATGCATATTTTTGGCTGTTCTTAGTTTTGCCAAAAGGAATTCATTGCCACTAGCCTATCTACACTACATCTTTAAAAATGAGCTATTGTTCAAACTGTAAGGCATACATTGTACATATTTCCTTTTTTCTAGGCTGCAATCTACCTATATATTTTATTTCACAACTGCGTAATTATAAGATATCGATAGTGAGAATGGCTTGCACATACTTTAACCGATCAATCTTAAGGTGAAGTAATGCTTAATAGGAGAAACATATTTCATTCACTGCAAGAATACCTAACAGCGCACCTTCGTTTCGGAACCTATTAATAGTGAGAAAAAAATACATTATGTTACCAAGAAGACCCTTCGTAAAATAGACGTATAACTTGAAGTAAATCGATAAATAATGTACAGTTACAATAAAAATAAATATGCTAAGGGTTGAATTTAGCAGATAATATTAAAACTCCCTTTGGACAAAACGTAATGCTCGCATATTACTTGTAAATCAACGGGAATCCAGAATGAGTCTTTGTGTCGAAAACAACTTAGCACTAACGAAAGGACCGTACATGTGAATATGTAATTTAAACAACGACTAATTTCGAAATAATTACCTAAAACCGTAAAATGCATTGATTATCCAGATACCTCGACAAATAGTAAAGCTTGCTTATTCAAGAACAACAATTTCAATGCATTGGATCAATTATTTGCAGCTGTAATATCCACCACTGCCCGCGTCTACCACAAATAAAATTGCTTCAAGCGTCACGCTCATAGGACGATGAAAATACGTGAGAATTTAAGTCAAACAAAAATTGACGATTGGTGCAATACCCTTGTAAAAGACGACAATATTATTTCAAAATATTTTGGCACGATGAAAAATTATATTTGAAGTATTTTAAATAAAAAAGTACGGCAGTTTATCGCGATGTACCAGAAAGAACTTATTAAGTCAGTGAATAAAGAGAAAAAATAATGCACAAACCAAATTTACATTATTAATTTAAATCAAGGTTGCGATCTTGATATACCGTCCTTATTGGGAACTTATAACGAAGTGTCCAGAATTTGCCGCGGACAGGGCTCGAACCTGGGCACGTCTGCCTCGGAATCTGTTGCTATACCCACTGAGCCAACCTGCCGCAGGCTACACAATATTTTCAGTTATAAACTAACTTATATTTCTTGGTTAATCATTACTTTAGGTGGAACATATATGGCATCCCCTTAGACATGAAGTTCCAACAAACCCTCCTCAATCTTTCACTATAGAACAGACCCAACGCTACTTATGGAAGTGGTATGGAGTTGAACATTTGTATAACTAAATGAACATCGGCTGTGCGGGAAGTGCTATAAAGTATTTAAACTAAGTTTGCGATCTTGATATAAATGCCTGTCCCATTATGTACAGACATTCTTCAGGATAAACTTAGCATTGTAGAATTTATAAAAGGCAATTCAAACAGCAGATCGGTTTCTTCCTTTTTAAGAAGTCATCATGTATTGTTCATAATTTTAGTTTAAATATATAAATGTTCAGTTCAATACCTCTTCCCCGGGTTGCCTTTTTTCTGTTATATTATGAGAGATTTGAGGTGACTAGTTGCGTGGTGGCCAAGTGGTTAGATCAAAAGATTCCGAAGCACACGTGTCCGGATTTGAGCCATGTTTGTGGCAAATTCTGGACAGTACGTGATGAGCTCCAACGATCGTTTAAATTTTTTATCATACATTGATGAGATTTGTGCGTGTGTACATTCATACGTTCTTATTTTTTAGTTGCACTTTTTATACGTTACTGCATATACACGTTTTAAAAAGAAATTTGTTAAATGATAACAGGTGTTTCAGAATAACAGCATTCTTATATATATATATATATATATATATATATATATATATATATATATATATATATATATATATATATATGTGTGTGTGTGTATATATGATCAGAACAACTCCAATGCCGCGTTTTGCGTTACTGGGTTGCTCACAAAGTTTCACAAAGATACGATTGATCACAATTTCCGTGTCCGTACTTATTTTTTCCTCGATCGAGCTGGGTGTGTATTCGTCCCGTTCTTCAGAATACACACCCAGCCCGATCGAAGACAAAACAAATACGAATATGCAAATTGTGATCAATCGGATCTTTGTGAAACTGTTGGTGCAAATCTACAACTCGCGTACGCAAAACGCGGCATTGCAGAATATGAAGCTGGCACCCCGAAAAAATTCAAAAGATATCTATCAACTGTTCCATAGGGTTAAATACTGCTTGTTGCGGAGAACTAATATATATGCAAGTATGTGTTAGGTGTTGCGAACCTAGTAACAAATTAGTTCAGTTGTGACCAGAAGGATCAAGGCCAGGGTGTATGGATTTACTGAAGTAACAGGTGTTCAGAAATTGTTGTAATTCTCAATTTCGGTGAAATGTAGCATAAATTGATATCCATCATGTTGGTACCATGTTCTGACTCGGAAACCATAGTGTTAGTACCATGTACCTTTTCGGTACAATAATGTTGGTATCGGTTACTAACACAATAGCCATAGTGTTAGTATCCTTTACAGACTCGGTATATATTATATAGTGTGAATTAGCTTTGAAGTCGCATTGTCGTAGACTTTATATGATGTTAGCTTCACTATTGCAGGTTAACACATTCGTCTAGGAGATTGTACCGTCCTATTATCCCACATTCTTCACCCAAATATATAGTGGTTGAAGGGCGTAATACCGGCTCCTACTGATGAGTCGCCAGTAAGCACAAAACGAATGTGCATGAGATTATACTTTCCGATCATGCTGCCTTTGGTTTATCCTTCTGGTCACAACTGAACTAATTTGTTGCATGGGGTGCCAACAAAATTGTACATTTCGAGGAATAAGAGTCACTTCTGGTTGATCTATTTCACTTATATTTATGATTTCGAGTAAGAAGCACAAAACAATAAATTACCTATATTCGCTCGGTTGTGCTTTGTTTAAAAAAATATTTGATAATATTATTATTTAAGTAGATAATCTCAATATCTTTGGAAACAATTCATAACAACACTGATGAATCGGCATGCAATTCTACCAACACGAATTTCCTGAATTGATATATTTTCTTTCCTATAAATCTACATAGTAGCTGCCGAAATTAATTTAATGAGTAAACAATTTTACTATCATACTCGTTAGTTTTGTTTTATTTCTTCAACTTTTTTTTAAGTTCATAATTCAGTTCGCATTAATCATCAGCTTATTATTTTTTCAACGCTTAACTCTTGTAGCGGCCTACTTTTACTTTCTACCCCGCACTTTACCAATGATTCAAGTTACATTATAAATAAGTTTTCTTTCCAATTATTACGACAACAAGTCATGCGTTCTTTGCAAGCGGCCTACCCATATTTAGTAATTTGTATACCTACTTATTCACATTTAATTACTACGGCTACAACATTGCATAAGACGTGTACCATGATAATGACTATATTTTCATTCAAGAATACTACTCAGCGCGTATGCATACAGTATCATAGATTATGTCATATATATATATATATATATATATATATATATATATATATATATATATATATATATATATATAACAGGTATAATAAAACGTTTCTTGAGATTGTAAGTTTAAATCATCTCGGACGTTGTGTATTTGTTCTAACTAGGCACTCGGCAATAGCCGTCAGAATGGCAGTGGCTGAGAGTGTTTAATTTGTTGCCCTGAGCTGCGGACATGTGGCAAAATTGGAATTGTATATAAGCTAAATACACTATTGAAAATCATTTTATACTGAAAGTTTGAATAAAAAAGCTGACAAAACTAGTCTAACAAAACAGCATTTATTAACAAATGCATATTGCCGATACAAACAAAACATTGCATAGAATAGCAAGCGCCATCTTTATGCAGTTTTTTTCTTATTGGACATTCATCAAAGATTTTTCCGAATCGTATTGACAAGTGCTCAAATCTAGGCCCATGTGCTTCAATGTCATCCACAATTTTTCACAAATAGTGCACTAATGCAATTCTCATTTAGATTAAAACTTATGCTTTTGATTATTTCGTCCTTCAGGTGATATATACTGCATAGCTGAAGACCTACAGATCAAACTAGCTTTCTTTTGTGTCACTACAGAAAAGTCGCGATATCATCTTGTAAATTGATTGTGAAAAAATGGTAGCATCTGTCTATATATGAATAAATCAATGTATGATTTCGGTATACTCTAAGCATTGCATAATATGGGAAAAAATCGTTAAATAGATTGGCTTCGGTCTTCTTGTGCGTTTACAAATTAGATTCCAAAATTTCCGCGCTCGGGACTCAAAATGACACTCAGGTAGACCAGCTTTGTTCTAATTAGGAATTTATAAAGTACCTGCCAGAATTGTCGCAGACGGTGCTTTAATCAGGGAAAGTTTACCTAGGTCTGGCTACTCCTGCACTGTACCACACAAGAGGTGTATAATATACAATTGTTTGTCATATTCAAACTTTTCTTTTAAGTCATTGTTTTCTTCAGGTTGATTCTATACTGCGTCACAATCGAACTGAATCTCAAATTAGACCTCTCTGATTTGTCATTATAGAACAGACACTAAGCCAAATAATATTGAATTTAGGCATAAAGTATTAAGTTGATTAAATATGTGTTGTTGGTAAAAACTGAACATAATATAAGGCAGTGAATTCAATGTCTCATGTAGACCGGCCTCGTCCAATTTAGGCACTCATCAAGAACCTGCTAGAACTGCCGCAAACCGAGCCATAAACTACAGCAGAATTACCTCAGTCTTGCAAATTAACCACTACGCCACCCAAGTCATGCACTACATACAATTTCTAACTGTATATCGATTTGTGCGTGTGATCAGCTATTCATTTAGGTGGAAACTATTCACCATGGCTTTCGACCTAAAGTTCCGATTATCCATCCCTGATACTTAATTGTAGCGCATAAACTACGCTGTCTGGGGAAATGATAGTAAATTTGAGTAAAATGACTGAATTTGATTATATACATGCATATGTTGTTAGCATAAACTAGGCACAGCATAGAATATCAAATAAAATCCGTCTAATAGACCAGTTTCGATCTTATTGGTCACTCATAAATGTACAAAGATGAGGATGGAAGAATATGAATTAGCATAGTGTGTTTCGGTTGCTGTTTGTTGCAATGAAGAGCTATTGCAAAATTAATGCTTAAAATTTGGCAGGCGATAAGCTATTGCTCGGCCGACATTTTGACAAAGATCAAGTCTTTACTTTGAAGATATTGTGCATGCAATTGATAAAAGATAATATTTTGCCTGAAATATAAGTCATAAAATTGCATCACTAAAGCGTTTATTTAAACAACAAAATGAAGAAAACCATGCATATCTTGATTACAAGTCTTCAAAATCAAGTTTGCGAGCTTGAAGTAAACACCAATCCCATAGTATTTAACCAGTCGTCGAACAACATAACAACAAAACGCACTGACGCGTTTCAACCTTCCATGATCGACATCATAGTACGACGGCAAACTGACTATCGAGGGTCAAACCGCATTGAATATATATGGAAATCAATGTTAGAGTACATGCGTTTTTTATAATGCTGCGTAGGAAATGGATATATCTAGATAAACAAGATAAGAACGCGTTTGTACAAGAGAGGAGTATGCAAAGACTTACATTACCGATCTTTAGGTTTCCTAGAAGACATTTACTGATGGATGTTAGTACAAATAAAAAAATAAATTTAAAATCATTCTTTGCTCAGGTGGTAGTATCACATCTTTAAATAAAAATATGGGATCTTGAAGTAAACACCTATCCAAATATATTTAAACAGTTGTCGAGCAAAACAGCAAAACTACCATCAGTCACAGGTACTGACGCGTTTGGAACTTCAATGACCATCGTCAGAGAACGACGGAAAACTGACTAGCGCGGATTAAACCAGAATATGTATATATATATATATATATATATGGAAAGCTAAATTAAAAATGCAGCTCTCAATTCTAGTACTCGCATACATTTCACTTGACTGGAAATGTCGGCTGCACAGTTTCTATGCAGTTACGAACATAAAGTTTTCAGCTTTCGCCATATATATATATATATATATATATATATATATATATGGAAAGCTAAATTAAAAATGCAGCTCTCAATTCTAGTACTCTCGCATACATTTCACTTGACTGGAAATGTCGGCTGCGCAGTTTCTATGCAGTTACGAACATAAAAGTTTTTCAGCTTTCGCCATATATATATATATATATATAATAAAATTAAACAATCATTGAATGAGCGGGTTGTGGTAAAAATTTTTACATCAAGTCTGCGAGCTTAAAGTAAACATCAATCACATTGTATTTAACCAGTCATCGAACAAAATAGCAAAACTACTAAAATATAAAAAACTTTTAAGTGTGAGAAATCTGATGTTTGCTTATCTGTTATAGATAAATGAGCTCGGCAAATAAAGATAAATTTTGTGGCGAGTTAATTTTATTTTTGGCTTCGTCATTTATAAAACAAAATTGCTTCTTAATAATTTTATTAAAATGAGGTTTGAAATCTATAGGTATGTGGGTCCTGCTTATTTAAGCAAAACATTGCAATCTCATAATACACAAGTACTAGTTAATAAAATGACAAATAGCTTATGTATTCAAACAGTAGGCGTTTGAGTTCACAAGAAACAAGATAGAAGCAACTTGTCTTAACATGTGAGTGCGGGAATACATCTGAACACTGACAAAATTAAGAATATGAAGCAAAAATATACCGACTGTCAATAAACAGAAGCAGAAATTACTGTTATTTTTACGTTTTATTGAGAAATTTTGTTCAAAGTATGATAGCTAAGTCGAGTCGACATTTTAGTGCAATCGTAAAGATGCTCACAGAAATAAACAATTTTAGCGAAAACCAAAATTATTGAAACAAACAAAAATTGATGAAAAATTTATGCAACGATTATATGGTTTTCTAATATATGAGACACAATAAAATGGTAGTAGTGAAGATAGACTGCGTTCATTGTCTCGGTTAATCAGCGTTTGAAGATATTTTCAGGTTATTATTTATTAACTAATTAAGTTTTACACTAATACAATATTGGAACTAATCAAGGATGTTGAAGCGCTGTTGTCTAGTGTAATGAATGCCGAATCTTATCTCATATTATATATATTAATTAAAAATTTCAGTAATAAATCAGATAATAGTTTTAAGAAAATATTGTGGCATGAGGCGCACAACATAGTGCAAATTTGATATTGTTTATGACTTAGAACTAGTGTTTTTCCAATTATGTATTAGGTGTTGCTCACCTAGTGACGACTTAGTTCAATTATGACAATAAGAATAAGCCAAAGACAGCATAAATGGAACGTATATTCTCGTGCACATTCGTTTCAAGCTAACTGGCGCCTCCTCAGTAGGAGCATGTATTGCGCCATTTATCCAATATATATTTCGGTGAGGAATGTGGGAAAATATGAAGGTACAATCTCCTATACGAATGTGTAAACACACAGCAGTGAAGCTAACGTCATATAGCTTCGACAATGCGACTTCAACGCTAACTCAATCTATATAATATATATACTGAGTCTGTAAAGGATACAAACACTATGGCTGTTGTGTCATTACTCGTTGCCAACATTATAGTACGAAAAACGTACATGATCATAACACAATGGTTGCCGAGTCGGTACATGGTACCAACACGATGGATTTCAATATATGCTATAGTGCACCAAAATTGAGATGTAAACTATTTTTGAACGCTTGTGACTCCAGAAAATCCATACACTCTGGCCTTAAACGATATCAGATATCACATTTCGCGCTAATCATGACATTATTCCATTATATATATATATATATATATATATATATATATATATATATATATATATATATTTATTTATATATAATAATATATATATATGCATATAAGTATTAGCTGTTACGCACCTACTAACAAATTAGTTCAATTATGAACAGAAGAATAGACCGAAGACAGCATGCAAAGAAAGTTTAATCTAGTGAACATTCGTTTCGTGCTTACTGGCAACTCATCAGGTATTCAGCTTTCCGGAATGAGACAACATTAACTAATCAGATGTTTCAAAAAATATATATATATATATATATATATATATATATATATATATATATATATATATATAAATACGGAAATTGTTTTTTGTTGTTAATTCTAAATCTTGACAGAGCTTCTACTTACTAACTACTTCGACTTTTAAAATAGTCATATGCGAATAATTAGCTTACGTAGAGGAACTGGAGAACACTCTGCAAGATCTTCAACACCAGAAACGATACCAAATTGTGAGTACAAGTCGACTAGAAAGGGTTGGAGTGATTTGGAATGATTCAGCAGGCATTAAACATTAAAATGGCGATCACGATAGAAAATAACGAGATGGTGCCGCTAGGACAACGTTTAATGGGGTCGTTGCAGTTACTTTATTTGAGAAGTATGCGATCAAAACAGCAGCATTTATTGCTCTCTTGTGGATAAAGCATAACTTGCGTTGGTAAATGTGCTTTGCGCTTGAAACAAAGAAGCTACCAAAATCAGGTAGTTAGCATTCCATGTGCTAGGTGGGGAAGTTAATAATCCGCCCAACTCGAAGTAATTTTATGAGGATGTAAAACGAATTTAACGAGTTTTCAGACACACGTTGGCCAGTAGTGCTACAGACTATGCTATTGGCAAATGTAGACCTATGAAGTAAAAGGAAATGCGGATGACTATTTTACAATTTCAAGTGAAGACGTTGTGGCAATGGCCACCTTTAAGACAAATAATGAACAAAGGGTCTTATCTAGGGCAAACATTATTTCAACAGAAATTCCTCGCAGAAGCGCCCGTATAAGAATGAAGCAGTAAGCCCAATGAGAAAAGCAGACTTCGAGCTGAAGTGAACATAAATTAATTAATGTGTAAATTTGTTTTATTAAATCGATGCTCGTTGTGCGAGCAAAATTCTATATATAATTGAGTAAAAATAAAGCATTTGTGGTACATTTAATATGTCTTCTGATGGGTTGGAAACGTTGATTCAGGCATTGACTTTTCAAATGAATAATTAAACTGAAGAATTAGGCATAATTAAGGCTCGTCTAGACGATACGCTAATAATAAACACGGAAGACATACATGTACGTGGACCATCCAACATAGGTGGACGAAACAATGGCGACCGCGCCGAAGAGGAATCAGGAGGAAATATGCCGGCGTTTTCAGCCGAATCGACGAGTTATTTCAGACCGTCATCAGAGTTTAAGCCGATGTTGGCACCACTAGATGTGGAAAGGCCACAGTTGTGGTTCGAAAAATTTGAAGCATCAGTTCGAGCCCAAGAATTTACATTGGAAGCACCTATTGTGCGTGTAGCTGTCCAGGAATTAGTGGACCGGACAGTAGCAGTCCAATTGAAATTTCCGGTTGACTTCACGTATGAAGAATACAAAAGACGCGTGTTGGATCATTTCCGGGCTAGGCCTCAGGAAGTGTTCTTAGAATTATACAGCCTGAAACCATTAATGGGTGAGATGCCCATGGATACCATGGCACGTATCAAGCGGTGGTTCTCGAAGCTTACCGAGTCTTTACCCGGCTTGCAACCACATGAGGCCATCATGTTCATGCTGCTGGATCCTACGAGATACGCTGAAATATCCAGCGCCCAGGGAGGTCTTGAAGAGAGACTTCAGGCTCTTCAAAGTTCGGCCATAATGACAAACAAAGTGGCAGCTGCATCTCCACGCATGGGTCCAGTTACGACATCTGACAGGAGCGACATACCGTATTGGAATTCTTCGCGGCATAATAAGCAGTTCCGCGACAGAAGGCAACAGCCAGTGGCCTGGAAGCAAAGTCAGTATATAAGGACTCCAGCTCCGACGAATACGACGTATAAGCGTCAGCAAAACCCATGTACTGCTCCTCGAGAACGGCCAGTGCAGTGGGGTAACAGGGTGCACAATCTCACAAATAAAGGTGGGAGAGAGCAGGGCACAAATATTAATCCTTTGGTGGCTCCGACGGGTAGATCGAATGAAGACCAGCAGAACAAACAAAAAAGTGGTCCGAACCAGATGGCCTTTGAAGAAAAGGAAGTGTGGGAAACATTGCCAAATGTAAGAATTTTCATTAAAGTTAAATTTTTAGAACTCTTCAACGGACAGCCAGTAATAATGCAATTGGATACTGGAGCTGATGTGTCGGTACTACCATTGACTTAGCCGTTGAACAATGTAAAACCTACGAAAGCAAGTTTATGTCAGGCATCGGGCGCATCGATGGTGGCTGTGGGCGAGTGGGACACGAAGTTGTTAATAAATGAAAATGTCTATCATATGTCTTTTGTTGTTTCGAATACGCAAACGCCCTTATTGGGACTTGATTTCATTAGAAAATGGGTTAAGACGATAGACTGTCAAAATATCAACACCTACTGAGTCTAACACATCGGCAGTTAGAACAGTTCTTTTACCTCGTCCAACGGTCGCACATGACTTTGCCGATATAATCGAGAAGCACCTAGCAGTGTTTCAACCTTTCAGTGCCAAAAGGATAGGTTTGAAGACAGGAGTAGAACACCAGATAGAATTGGTGGCTCCGTTGCCTTGTTCACCAAAGGCTCAACCATTGGCACAACACAAGCAACAGGTTGCTTTGTCAGAATTTCACCAATTGCGCGAAGAGTAGATTTGTAGAAGGTCAAATTCCAATTTTGCTTCCCCAATAGTGGTAGTTCCCAAACCTGAACCGGGTCAATGGAGGGTTTGTGGGAATTATCGTCTATTAAACTCAGTGACGAAGGGTGATTCTTATCCTCTCCCTAACCAGAGTACCTTACTCCGAGATATAATGGAATATGAGGTTTATTCAACTTTAGATCTCCAGAAAGCGTACTATCAGATACCAATGGAGGAAAGTTCGATACCACTCACCGCAGTCAGATTTCCAGGAGGGGGATCGCATGAATTTCTTCGAATGCCTTTTGGTTCGAAAAATGCCAGTCAGACATTCCAGCGTTTGGCTGAAGAAATCCTTCAAAATTGTCCATTTGCGAGGGTGTACATAGACGTCATAATACTTTTTATTTGCTCATGAAATGAACATCGTAAGCATTTGGAAACGGTTTTGACCAGGCTGGAACAATATGGAGTAGTGGTCAAACCTAATAAGAGTAATTTCGGTTGCTCTTCAGTTAAATACCTTGGTAATATACATTTCCAAGACGGAATTAAACCTTTGGAAGATAAGATCCAAGCTATTAAGGATGTAACAGAGCCCCGAACCGTGCGCCAGCTGCGAAGGTTCTTGGGTATGATCAGCTATTATCGTCGATTTATTCCAGGTCTAGCCGGAATTCTTGGATCGTTAACACGCAATCTCTCTCGTGAAAAGAGAACGATCAAGAAGTATTGGCCTGTAAATTTGAGTCCAGAAGTCCGAGAAAATTTCCAAAAGGCCAAGGAAATATTAAGTGAAATAACCACATTAGCACCTGTAGATTGGGAAAAACCTTTCGAGCTAATCACAGATGCCTCAGATGTTGCATTAGGGGCAGTTCTACAGCAAAAAAATCAGGATGTAGTAAGACTGATTGGGTTTTATAGCCGTAAGCTTAATGATCGAGAAAAACGTTATGATACGTTTGGCAAAGGGCTTCTAGCATTGTACGCCGCAGTGCTACACTTCGAGCATAACTTAGACGGACATAAGTTTAAGTAATTTACCGATCATAAGCCATTGATCAGTATACTTGGTAAAACAGCTAGGCTTTATTACTCTCGTAGAGTAAATTCCCAAATAACACGGTTAGCAGGGTTCGATTTCACTGTGTCTTCTATTGCAGGTAAGGAGAATGTGGTAGCCGATGCACTTAGCCGACCGAATGAAGCCGATGTCGAACTGATAATTCAAGGTCCGTTAAAGAGTTTAGATAATTCAATGCATGATTTAATTAGTCAAATCGAGGAAGTGCAAGGATCGGATCCTTTTACGTTAGTTTTGTCTAAAAGGCCAGGATATGTTCGTAAGCTCATAAGTGGCAAGTGATAGTTATGCGAAAACCTCCAGAAGTCAACCACGACCATATGTGCCGTAGGAGTTACGGGCCAATGTTATCCAAGTGTTACATGACATGGGTCATCCATCCATTAAAGCCACCATTCGATTGATTAACGACAGATACGTATGGTCGCACATGTCTAAAAACATACGGGTATGGGTAAGAGCCTGTGCCAAGTGTCAAACGTGTAAGGTGTGTAGAACCGAGATAAAGAATATTGGGATACCAATTGGACGGTTCAGACACGTACACATAGACATTGTCGAGATGCCTGAAGTAAATAGGAACAAATTCTTGCTGACTATGGTAGATAGATTTAGTCGTCAATTTGAAGTGGCAATTTTAAAAGACATGACAGCGCATGAAGTCTTGTTCGCGTTTCTACATAATTGGATATCGCGTTATGGTGTTTCGAAAAAGGTCACTAGTGGTCGCGGTATTCAATTTATGTCCGAGCTTTTCGAGAGATCCCTCAAAATCACGGGAACTATTGTATTACATACTAGCGCGTACAACCCACGAGCGAATGGGATGGTAGAAACGCTGCATCGTGAACTGAAAGCTGCATTAAGGTGTACTAGTGGAACAAGCTGGATACACGATCTTCCTATAGTACAACTCGCCATGCGCAACAGATATAGGGCACAATTAGGTACTTCAATAACAGAATTGGTATATGGAGAACCATTGAGTTTGCCTGGAGATCTTCTAATAAAAACTCCAAGTAGTCTTGATTGGGCTTCTAGTTATGTAGATTGGTTCGTAGGAGCACTTGGAGATAAAATTTGTCGTTTAGCTACGACCAAGACTAGAAAAGCTAAAACCAAATGCTATG
Source organism: Eudiplozoon nipponicum (assembly GCA_029291075.1). Taxonomy (NCBI): domain Eukaryota; kingdom Metazoa; phylum Platyhelminthes; class Monogenea; order Mazocraeidea; family Diplozoidae; genus Eudiplozoon; species Eudiplozoon nipponicum. The sequence goes on from JAQBSW010011638.1 coordinate 17,703, forward strand.
TGTCCTCTGATCTAAAATCGGCTTCGCATGTGTATATAACTAATGAAAATAGGAAGAACTGCCTGACACCATTTTATAAATGACCATACAAGGTCAAGAGGATGACTGACAAGAATGTCATCATAGAAATAAATGGCATTGAGGATTGTGTTACGTTGGATCGTTGCATTCCCCAGTTTATCTGGATAGACGGCATCACTGAATTAACAGATGCGTTGAATGACCGTCGTTCTATGGGCAAATCTGGTGTGTGCAATCCCACCATACAGGCACATAATGAAATGCAGAACTCAGAAGACGCGTTGTCTAATATAGCAAAATCTTATTCTACCTGTTCATAGCATGAAAACTGTTTGACAATACCAGATGATATGGAAAAACCATTGAAAACTGTACCGGGCGAGATGACGACTTCAGGGGCGCCATTATGCACAACTCGTTCTGGAAGAGTGCAACGTCAGCCGAAGAATTATGATTACGTCTATTACTAGCCGTCTTCTTTTTGAGAAGGTGGTGTATGTGGATGAAGTTAAATCCACCGGCATATGTAAAATAACATTGACTGATAAATTTAAACCATCATGGCTGATTGTAACGAATTTTATTTAAAAAGATTTTTTTCTATTTATTTTCCAAAACATTCTTTGTTTAAATACTTGACTTTGAATTGTGCGCCATTTTCAGTTTTTGAGTGTTTCGCACCTCGACTGGTCTGAACATCTTTTGGTCTGCGGCATTTTGAAAATTTTTTCTCTAGTAACACGAATACATCTGAACAATATATTCTTACTATAATTACCTTTTATTCTGATATTAAATCACACATAGAAGGGACGTTCTGGAACAGGTTATTTGATTATTCTGTTGTTCACATATATCTCCTTCCAGATTATTTGTTCGGGGATTATAGCGATACAACTTTCGCATTCCGATTGCCTAACATTAAGTGTCGATTTAATTGTTAAACTAACAAAACATGGAGACCGATATTAAATTTGTGGACACAAGTAGGTTAGTGCAGGATATTGCGGATTTGTATCTAGCAGATGTGAAAGGAAATATAAGCATATCAGACTCTACTGTAAAGTTTAGGACTTCAAGCGATCTGGCATCTATGGGGCTCTCAGACTCGAATAGTTTAGAGGCCTCTACAAGATTAAGATATTTCCTTCGACAAATTAAAGTGACATTTTTTGATAAATTTAAACCACCTTGGGTGATTGAAAAGAATTTTATTTAAAAAGAAATTGTTCCTTTATTTTCCAGAACATTCTTTGTTTAAATACTTGAAAGTATATATACTTTTGAATTGTGCGTAATTTCAGTTTCGGTAATCTGTACTTGAATGGCCTGACTTTCCTCAGCAAGCTGCATTTATTTCCTTTCTCCAATTTCGTTTATAATTACTAGATTTTTACAACAGACTCCATCTATCATTTTGTCTTTTGAATCGTACATATTGGGGACGTTCTGGAACAGGTAATTAAATAATTCTGTTTTTCACGTCTTATTTCTTTCCAGGTTATTTGATCAGGTGTATTGCTACGTAAGAAGTACACAGTCCGTTGCCTAACACTAAGTTATCAAATATATATTTACGACGATAAAAGCTGAGCATTCCCATAAATCGACGCAATTAACGTACATGCCTGGGTTCTGGCACATCTTTGATTGCTTGGACCTTATCTAC